>SNQN01009565.1:0-24898 GCA_008642245.1 Bassia scoparia
ACTAAGTGGCAAATTTTTGTGGTTTAGATGATGCAGGTGAGGAATGACTTCGTTTTGGAACTGCTGGGGAAAGAGGCTATTGAGAGAGCTTAGGATCACCCCCTTTAATAATACGTACTTTGGTTTTAGTTGTTTTGGATTGTCTAAGTTGTGAGGAGATGTTACTCCTTGGATTTCATTGTAATAACTTTAATTTAAGTTTTGTTTTTGAAGTTTTTAAATTTTCCGCATCTTTGAGACCCAACTTAGTGTATTGTTTCCGCCAATGCACTTGCAATAAGACGGGTCGTTACAGAAACAATATCCTACATCGAAAGAAATGTAGAAAAATACTTGTTTTATATAGCTATAATAACTTTATAGTTGTAGTGAGCATGTGACCTGAGTGGGGTTATCAATGTGAGTGGGCTATGAATGCACAGTATGCGTGAGAGATACAGTTCTATTTTTATTTTTTAAAAATGGTAGGGCACGTGACCTACCGTGCCCAATGGTAGGTCCTCCCCTAGACATCAATCATGTTGGTCATATGTAGCGGGCAACTTTGCATAATTGGCTAATTTTACGAACAAGTCCTTGGAGAAGGGACAATCAAATAGAAGGTGATAAACATCCTTTGTATGAAAATTGTAGAAATTACAAGCCAAAGGGACAGAAACATAACTCCTATAGAGTCTCTCTTTAGTGGGCAGACCATCGTTGCACAATTTTCGTAAGAATTTTTTTTACTTTAGGAGGAACACTAAGTTTCCAAATCCAACGAAAAGAACATTTGATAATGTTTTCTGGGGTAATTCCCTCGCTAAGAAGGGCAGCTGACTTCATAGAAAACTCTCCTTTTGGAGTTAGACGCCAAAATAGAGCATCCTCTATATTATTAAAAGGGATAGGATCGGAGTATGAATAATATTATTAACAATAGTGTTTGAAAGGCAAGCTTCAAGCTTGCGTTTATCCGATCCCACACCTTGGAACCTGATAAAAAAAAATCACTCACAACTTGACTAGGAAAAAGGGGTAGAGAAGAGATATATCCGAAAGAGGATAGAGAAAAATACAATTATCCTTCCAAAATCTAATACTATTACCATTTACCAATTTTCCATTACAAACCTTTGAAACTATTACCATTTACCAATTTTCCATTACAAACCTTTGAAAAAAATCCTACAAAGTTTCATCAAATTTTCAACAAATTTATACTATTTTAAACCTATTCTTTTAAAAGAAATTAAAAGTTGGCGGGGGCCAGGGCTCCCACCCGCCCTCGTGAAGTTCTGCCATTGTAAAAAAGATAAGATAGGTTTTTATCAAGCAAAAAAAAAAAAGATGGTAAAAAGTAAAAGGAAAAATTGAAAAGAATAATCTCAACTTTTTTGGGTCTTCTCATAATAATCCCTACTCAAATTTATTATTAAATAATCCTAACTAACTCCCTAATCTTCTCCTAATGGTCCTCTAATCTAATTAACATGTTGAAACATGTTTACCTCTTATTTTAGCCGGTAATGCAATTTTTTTTATTCAGTTGAATGCATTAAGTGTCAACCATCTTTTATACTGTTAAATATTTAACTCTCATCTCACCCACTTTCATCCCTCTTTCTATTTAATCTTACCAGCTTCCTCCTTCAAATTGCACATTTTCTAGTACTCTTCTTCATTCGTTCCTTTTATTCTTCATCTAATCTTCTTCTTTTACCTGATTCACAGCACAAATCCATTGCACAAAATCAAGAAAAAAACAAATTCACAACCACAATAAGCAAATGAAAACATTCACACAAAATAAAAAATAAATAAATTGAACAATTGAAAAAAGAAGACATTTACCTGATGCCATGATATGATGCTCCGATTGAGTCTTTCCACACGAAATGTTGCTGCTTTTTCAATGAAACAGTGAACACAGATGGAGGGGAAGAGATGAGAATATCAAAAGTCTTAAGCGTAATTCAGTTTAAGGAAAATAGGGTTTTTTTAAAAAAAAATCGATCTAAAAAATAATATAAGCATTAATTAAAGGTGTGGAGGGAAAATAGGTATGGCATGACTTATTCAACAGGTAACCAATGAAAAGGACCATTATGAGAAGATTAGGGAGTTAGTTAGGATTATTTAATAATAAACTTAAGTAGGGATTATATGAGAACACCCCAAAAAGTTGGGATTATTCTTTTCAATTTTTCCAAAGTAAAACAATATTTTGAAATAGGTTTGGAACAACTATTTTAAAACAACCTAAAATAAAAAGTGGAAGAACTAAAGAAAAACAAAGGAAAAATATTTTAAAACAATGTGCAAGTAATATATATATTTTTGAACGAAGTCAATGCAAGTAAGTGGAAAATTATTTGACAACCAAAAAAAGTTGAAAAATTAGAAAGCCAAAACTAAAAAGGGAATAAAGTAATCGGGATTTATAAAACAGCAGAACTTTTGACTGTGCCGAAAATCAAGCCTACGACCTGCCAAACTTTAAGTACTTTCAATCAGTAGATTCTCATTGAGCCATATTTCATTTACTTGCAATGTAACCATAGAATAAACTTTTATACGTTTTCGAACTATAACAGACTTAATAGTATTGGGACTTGAGCATGGGCCCAACTCGTCCCACCCAGGGTCGGGCCTGCTTTTCACTATTAGAACCTATTTCGTTAAAATTACCCACAATCACAAACATGTTAGTAAGTTGAGCCACAAATTGAATGAGTTACATATGACCAAAAGGCTTCCTTTTTATTGTCTCTTGGAGGGGCGCAAATAAAAATGATTGTAAAGGAAATTATGTCTATCAACATTGAAACATTGCATGTCATAAATCTAGTAGCTTAAACAAAATAGATAAAGAAAAGGGACAAGCTACATTATTATCTTTCCACATAATCCAAAAGCCACCTAAAAGTCCTTTATTTTAACCACTCAATAAGAGGACGAATATTACGAGTGTTGGAAGGGCCCTAAGGGTATCCTCGATCCCTCATTTATAGGTTACTAAAGAGAGGATAAGAAGTCACACCTTAAACAATCATCAATGAGTCATACCAAAACACAAGTTCGCAAGAATGAAATGGCTACTTCAACATATACAACTAGGTAGTTCAACTCAAAAAGCAGTGTTTGAGAGCATGCAAATAATCGTGATTCACATTGATAAAAAAATGGTTCTACTTGAACCCAAGATGCGTAAGTTTTACTTGTTACCTAAATAGGATGATCTTTATAGAGCACAAGTGTCAAAGAGATACAAAATAAAAGCTATGTTCATGGGATGGGGTGTCACTTCTCGGCCTATATTTGACACTAATAGGAATATAATACGTGATGGAAAATTTTCCTTTTGTGAAAAAAGTTGCAACAAAGAAAACAAGTAAAATAGGGTGAGGAGCACTATGGAAATAAAACCAATTAAAAAAATAAATCAATAAGTCATTAGAGATAAAAGCATTCAGAAAGTACTTCCATGTATTATGGCTAAGTGGCTTAAAGGAGTATCCAGGGAGATATACATCTAAAAGGACAACACGAGGTCACATATTATCCTGATGATGTGGAATTCAAACATGCATTAACACAAAATGGATTCAATATTCAGCTAATATATCAACTATCACAATCTCCTGATCTTAATGTACTAGACTTAGGATTTTTTAGGGCCATTAAGGCACTTCAGTATCAATCCTTCCCCAGGAATATTGATGACTTAATCGAGAAGGTACAAGATGCTTATGATTTCTTTGATCCAGAGGTGAAAGTACACTGGAGTGCACCTTTCAATGGTAATGGTTGAGATTTAAATGCAAAGATGGGAATGGGCACACAAACCCACCAACAATGGAAGAAAGGCTAAGAAGTTTGGATTTACAACCACTAAATGTGGAGGTTGGCAATTATTAATGATGAGTTAGTTGAAGTACTTATGAACAACAGCAGTTCAGTTATTATGTTATGTTAAATGGACAAATAGAATCGGACCTGACATAACAGAGCAGTAATTACGTCACGACAGACTGATAATCATTTCCAAACTGTAAGAGGTTGACAAAGTTGTGCAAGTTAGTCTTGTGTAACTTAGACTTAGGAAATTTTAGAGCATTAGCACTCAGTACTCAATCCTGTCCCCAGGAATATTGATGACTTAATCGAGAAGGACAAAGAGTGCTTATGTTTCTTTGATCAAGAGGTGTTAAGTACATAGGTTGGCAACTTCAATGGTTAATGGTTGACACTTTGAAAGTGCCAAAGTGTGAAATGGGGTTACAACAATCCAACCATAATGGGAGAGAAAGTTAGAAAGTTTGATTTCGGCTAAAAACCATGAAGGTTGGCAAGCTATTATTGATGAGCTAGTGAAGTACTTGGATGAACAAGCAGCTTCAGTTATTGATGTTATGGATTACATGGATGATGAGGAAGTGGACACGGACTAGAGGAAACCATTTCAAGTCGTAAGAAGGTGAACAAAATTGTGCAYGTAGTCTAAAACTCGATGTGTAATTTTTTGAAGTGAAATTATGGACTGCAAACCAAACCACTAGATTGTAGGATAGATTTTTGTATAGTCTTTTGATATAGTGTTAGTATGCATTGTCATGCAGATTAGTGTAAGTATAATGTATGCAGAGACTTTTTGGAATGAAATTCGTGTATGCAGAAAATCATTAGAATGAAATTGGTGGTGACATATTACTAAAAAGGGACAACCATCCCATTATGTGTAAACTCAATCTGGCATAATTTTCCATCATATGACTTCAATTTATCAGGGGTAATAGTAAATCACTCAATGAACTAGAGTTATGTCGCTTCAACATAAAACTTGGAGCAACTCACACTTGAGTCTGTGGGTGCCCCAAAGTGAAAGCATTTGGAGATTCTCAATGGGTTGTATCACAGATTAGTGGAGAATATAGATGAACATCTCCTCTGTCTTTGGCTATTAACACAACACTAGGGAGCTAATCTCCTCGTTTGAATAGTGTGATGTCTCTTAATTATATGCCAAGGGAAGAGAATCAAGAAGCTAACTACTTGGTCGAACATGCTTTATCTAAGGATGCTGATGGTTTTAATGAGATTATAATACACGTGAGTACGTTCAAGTTAAAGCCCCTAGATAAAGCTACCATGACTTAGGTATATAAGGTTATTATTCTTGGACATGAGTCAAACTAGCGTTAGGAGATTGCCCTTACAAATTAAGGGGGCAATTTATTACTGTTCAAAAATATTTAGTTGACTTTCATTGACTAATGTTGACTTTAGGATGTCATTTCCAGTGACACGCTAGTCTGGCGATCAAGACAAAAGCGCTAGAAATGTGGATGGATATGACCCAACGTATTTAGCCTAAATAGCAAGGCACATCATGTATTCATGTTCAGGGGTGATCTGGAGGGAAACAAGAGAAATCAAATGGAAAGGAGCGCCAAATGACTGTCAATCATGGAAGCAACCGCCAAACTATCATCCCACGTTCTCACTCACTCAGCGCCTATAAATAGAAGATCAGAGGCCGATCAAAGTACAACATCAAACAACAACTTATCTTTCTTTGCATTTATTGCTTTCCTTAACCACACTTGTCTTAGTAGCAATGTATTAGTTTAAAAAAGTAGATTACCATTAGCATAGTACATTCTATCATGTATCACTACTCTAGTAATCTGGTATTTTCATTTCCGATTGTGTGGACATGGAGGTAATTATCCTTCCTTGTAATACAATTGCAGTGTGAGTTTTGCATCTTCTATCAATTTTGTTTGTCCTAAACTTTAGTTTCATTCCACACTCGATTTGATTTCCAAAGTACACTACTTAATAATGACTACTTTTAATATAAATAATTACTAAATAATAAGTATAAAAATACGGGGTGTTACAATTCTATCTTGATCAAATTCATGTATTCTGGAGGACACTTGAGATCACTGATGGTGTCGATGACCCTCTTATTGCTGATGAAAATATGCAAGATATGGATCATTTCAATGCGTTGTGCGAGCAAGCAAGGTCACTTGATCCAACTTAGTTGAGATATGTGTCACGTGTTTTTTGCATGTAACCCTATACCCCGTTTTGAGGAGTGATCAATTTCATAGGGAATTTGAAGGGACAAGGGTTTTGCCATTCTTAAAATAAATAAAAATTATAAAGTTAACCATGGGTTAAGGGGGGATTAGTCAGAGGTTAGCACATGTAATGATACTCAAATTTTGGGTACTGCTCGGAGGGCCGGGTTTCAAATTCATGTATATAGCTTAGAAAACGTAATACCTCAGGGGTATTAGTAAGAAAAACCCTTAAATCTTTATGTCATCTTAAAAAAGGATTAAAAAAGATACTTGTTTGTAGAAATCAAGCAGGTCCAACGGAGACTTGCATTTAAAGATCACGCAAATTACCATTGAAATCCGCGTGATTTAAACAAACAAGTATCCATTGGCTTTGGCTTTGCGTGATTTAGGCTAGCAAGCAAATATCCATTGGTTCCGCGTGATTTAGACAATCAAGTATCCATTGCCCACTGGGCCCGTGTGATTTTTACAAGCAAATATCATGTTGTCAAAAACATGTCTTATTGTAAAACACAAACATTGAACTATTAATGTAACAATATTATCATCTTACTTTATGTGTCACCTTTTTTAATAGACATTATAACATAAAAATTTAATTTTAATAAAGGAATCCTGTTTCAATATTATAATATACAAGTACACTAATACAGTTATAACAAATTAAGTACATCTCAAAAAGTTAAAATAAAAAAACCTAACTTATTTGATATTGATGAAGAATGTATGAACAAGTGTTGCTATGAGAATATGATAAAAGTATATATGCTAAAATAACTACATTTGAGAAGACTGAGAATACGTWCTTTATTGTTGACAAGATGATATRTTGGTCTTYAAGTCGAATATATRTAWAAACTTAAATTTTAAGCTTTTGAATAATTTTAAATGTTGTTTTCTTATAAACCTAAATTCAAATCTTGATTTTGATCCATTAAAAGTGAAAAAACTTGATGTCGAACAATTTTAAGTGAGGAATCCAGGTACACGGTGTACCACTTCTACTTTACATAGAAAGTCAATTTAAAAAGTTCATAACTATCAAATTCATTCAACAAAATGTTTAATGGAATTCAAACTAAACTACAATACAACGCAAATGAAATAAATAAGTAGAAAGTACGAGGCACAAGTCACCCCTCAATTTCAACGCCTCTCTTAAATCCCATGATCTCGTTGAACCGCTCTAAAGGAAGTCGCATGTTCAACAACTTTTGCTTGATCTCATAGTCCTCGATCTGACATTTGGTCGATATCCAATAGTAACCATAACGATAAAATATAAACAGAAGACGTATCGACTCATACATGTGACGTTGATCACCAGGTTCACCCTCTAGCTATTTGATCTGGATGGACAACAAGGGGGTGTGAATGATCCTGATACCATGTCAAATAGCCGTCTTGTTGCAGCTAATCTGTCGTGGCTCACGAGTAAACTTCTAGCGTGATGTGTGAAGATTACGGAAATGCATTCCACATTTCTTCCATCACAAGTGAACTGTACTCTACAAAATATCTCCTAGGATCAGATGCTCTACAAACTCGACCAGATGGCAATGGGATGGAAGATGGAATGCACTATATTCATCCTAGTTGCCGAAGCACCTGGTCATGACGATACAGCTCAATGATTTCACGATGTCGAATAAAGCCATAGTAAGCACTCTTAGATATCTCAGTGGATGCCTCAATGCCAAATGGGAAGAAGTTAACCTGCAATCATAAATAAGTACAACTATTATAGACAATCTTCTTAAAAAGCAAGCAAACACAAATGAACTGAAATATACTATGAAGTTGTTATTATCATCTCATACTCTAGTAGGGCATCAAGTTGATTATGAAGTGAAACCAATCTCTATTGTGTCCTCAGCTCAATTCTTGACGGCCACTGCAAGACACGTGGCTCGCAATCCTGAATGACAAACCGACCAGGTAGAGGACAAAATCAAGGAAAATACTCACATATCCATGCATGTAAGAGTGTCAAGCATCCAAAATTAGTCTTACACTACCCATGACTAGCTATGTCTAGCTGACAATAAAGGTACGCAAGTGTAGCAGAACCCTACGAGTAACCTAAGACACTATCCAAATCACGCAGCTCTATGATGTTATTCGTGGATGTTAAAAACCGCCAGTCTTTTCGATGAAGAGCGTGTCCCCAAGGGTGAGGAGGAGGTATCCCGTGGCATGAGACTCTAGAGCTCTAGATGGATCATCACGACACATGGTGACGATGCTACCATCCCTCAAGCCATTGTCGTTCAAGAATTTTTTCAGTACTATCTCAGCCTTGGTCGAGCCAAGGATAGTGGCGTACTCAGCTAGCAAGTCATCATGTATCCCTTGACTACCTGAAATAGGGATGCCATCAAACGGTATACATAGAAGGTGCCAAAAATCATGAAGCATAATAGTCATCTCCCCGAAAGGCAAGTGAAAGTTGTTCGTATCCGGCTACCATCGCTCGACGAACGCACTGATAAGCACAACATCTATGTGATGAAACATGGTCCTATGCAGGTGAAGAAGACTTGACTACTCCTCCAATTGGTGCACCCGAGCCAAAGCATCTAATCAATCCTGAACACTCGGATTGATCTTCTACTCCAATGTTGAGAAATTTTTGCAAGACGTTAATTGATTATAGCAAGATTTCACACCTTTATTATTACCAGTCAAAGGTCACTAGCTACATGGCTTAGGAAACTAGGAATGACCGACACATCTGATGTTCCACCGTCTATGGGGCCTTGGACCAACCAAGACCCATCATTGACGAACTTTGACTTCTTCTTACCAGTCGATGCGGTACTAAAAACCTGTCGAGAACCAGCATAACAACCTCTTCTATCCCTGCGAGCCTAATACACACCTGAGACAATCATAGTGTCACGAGGCTCTAAACCATCCTCCCTCACAAAACCTGCCTCCTCCGTATCACCCACCTCCCCTTGAAATGGTTGATCATCCTCAGAGTCATCTAAACTCTCGTTGGGGAGATTCAAGGGGATGGCGGAATAGAAGTGGATGAAACTGCAATTTTTTTCTACCTCAGTATCCTCAGTCACTCTCCTCCTAGCAGAGGCAGTCACTCTACGCTCCCTCGCATCACGAGAATGCTGCTTACCCTATATTTGTTAACTCACCAAATTAAATAATGATTCTATGATCTAATTCTTATTAACGGACGCTACAACGATGTCGCCATTCTTATTATCTATATTTTATACTATAAGACAAGCGGATCAACGTGGTGATGACAAGTGTCATTCTTTGATTCGTCTATCTTATAGTATAAAATAATTGTAATGAGATCTATAAGATCATGCAAATATTTGTATAAGATCAAACTTACTAAATATTTGTCATCTTCATTATAATATTATTTATTATTAATATCATAATGTTATAAACGAATCATTTTTAATCTTAATAACATGAGCCTCAATTATACTTAAAGTTGGAGATGATCCAAATCTAGGTTATATGTGTGATACAAGATCGATAATATTATCTCAATGTACTATAATATGCAAAATTAAGGTCTATCAAAATATTATACTCCATAGATTATACTCTCTCCGTTTTTTAGATGTTCCACACTATTTTTGTATTATTATTGTTTTAAAAATTTATATGATTTTTTTAACTTTTTATCGGGTTTTTTTATATTTTAACAAGCTCGAACATTAATAATGTATTACTTGATATATGTCAAGACTTGTATAGACTCTATTGTAAGTCTGTATTACTTATTACGAGTATATTACAAACATTAATCATACAAATGCGCAAAGAAGATCATTAATTAATTGTATATAATTGATATGTTTTTGTTTATATTTTCTATGGAAGTGTGTATTTAATTGATTTGTTGTTATTTAGTCATTTATTTTCCAATTTGGATAAAAAAAAAAAAGTATGACATTATTGTAAGGGGTATATAACATTGGTTGTCAGGTACGAATTGGACAATTTTCTTCATGTGAGTAATCAATTGTGTGTAATATCTTATTCAAGTATCTAATTAAAATATAATACGAATTATTTGATTTCATAAAGCAAATTTAATATTATCAAATTTTATGAACCGTGCATTGCACGGGTATTATATACTAGTTATATAATAAAATGCCACCTTTTTATTTTTAATTTTCAATTAAATATTTAATTGTACAACTCTCAACACTAATTCCACAACTACTAAATTGTTACCATTCTTATTATTATATAATTAATTGTTAACTTATTATTATTATTATTAATTTTCAATTACATATTAAATTATGCAATCCTCAAAACTAATTCCAAAACTACAAAATTGTTTTGTGTTTTCCTTCAAAACTATTAAATTATACACTTTGAAGGTTATGTGATACTCAAGAGGGGGGGTGGGGGGTGAATTGAGTATAATTATCTATTACCAATTTTTCTTTCTTTTCGGACCTAGTATGAGGAACCAGTTGGGCTGGTTCCTGTAAGCAGCGGAATATAAGTAAAGCAATAAAGAACACACAAGATTTAATGAGGTTCACCCAACTCTGGGCTACGTCCTCCTACCCTATGTTCATTTATTAATCTACTCCGAAAAACAAAGAACACATTCACTCTGTTGTTTCCCTACTCCGAGAACCAGCACACCCCACACTCAACTCTGAATGTGCACTCGACTCACACTCGTAAGTCCAATTTGTGTTTGAACTCACAAACACTCACCAGGCCTTCAACCCCTCTGTTGAATGCCTTTACAATAACAACTTTTTCTCTCTTCTTGATTTACTTCTTAATAAGCTAAGTAAGAGAAATAATGAAGCTCGACTAATGCTCTTGTGTATGACTCAACGTAAAGTTCTTGTGCTTTGTGTTTTTCTCTCAAAATATTAAACTCTTTTGATCTGTAGAGAGATGTGTAGAATTAGAAGTATAAATGAGTATTATTATGTTTATTGACCTAAACCCTAGTTTCCTTAAATCTCTACTTGCCGATCAAGCTAAGGCAAGACGAGATTTATGGAAAGTATTTATCTTGTTCGATATTTATCTTTTAAGGAAATAATCGAACAAGATATATACTCCTAGGTTTAAGGCAATAATCATATACTCATCTATATTTCCAGCTGCAAACTTTATTTTCAAAATATCTTTTACAAAATATTTTAGAAAAAACTCTTCTTCAAAACCGCAACCATAATTCTACTCAGGGACATAGCTGGTTCCCCAGTTTGGTTCCCTAATTGAGTATGTTATGAATTCTATTCCATTCTTGTACCAGAATTCACACCATAACTCAGAACACATATAAGAACTTAAACTATAACAATTAAGTCATACTACAGAGCATATTACACGAATTCCTAGATCTAAACGTTTAAGAGTGTTTCTTCTATTCTTCATGTAATCTTCAAGACTTTGAATTCTTCCTTTGAATACTTCAATTTTGAGCACACTTCTTTCTTCGAATGTCTTCGAAAGGCTTCACACTTCAAGTCTTGGAATCATCCTATTACTGCACATGTAACATGGTTAAAGTGCAACAAAAGGTATATGACTGTTTTTCAGCATAACAGTCAAGGAAACAGCTCTTGCTGGTTCTGGACCACTGTATGAGCTTTATGTGTATTCAGCTGTTCCCTGTAACAAACAAGTTAGTTTCAATGTATACACAATAAATATTAACTTGTTTTAGTGAAACAAGTATCCTAAATCAGCTGGTTCCCAAAACCAACTATATCCACAATTAAGTGTCCTGTTTCCTGTAATGGTTTGTCATTATTCAAAACCTAAGGGACTCAACAAATTCCCCCTTTTTGATGATGACAAACTAAATCGAAGTTCCTGCNATTCAAAACCTAAGGGACTCAACAAATTCCCCCTTTTTGATGATGACAAACTAAATCGAAGTTCCTGCAACCAAGCAAGTTAGAAACAGAAAACCTTCAATTTGGTACTCAAATGAAATTAAGCACACCAGCAGACTCAAGGACACAATAATGAACAAGTTAGCTATTCTAACTGGTTCCTAAGTAAGAAAAAGAAAATGACTCAATCTAAACTTAATGACTCAATGAACAAGTTAGCTATTCTAACTGGTTCCTAAGTAAGAAAAAGAAAATGACTCAATCTAAACTTAATAACTCAAATGAACAAGTTAGCTATTCTAACTTGTTCCTAAGTAAAAACTTAAACTAAACTAGCAGATTCTAGGCTTCAACTTCGACACTTTTTGCCCCTTTTGGCATCATTAAATAATCTCTCAAGTAAGTAATGTGCACAAATTGTTAAATGTGCTCATCCATACAGTGGCATCGACCACCATTCAAATGTTATGCTGCAAAAAGACAATTAGTCAACCAGGTCATCACATAGCAAAATATTATAGTTCATACAGACCAGCAAAGTTCAACCAAAAGGACCCTAATCCACATAGAAGAAATGTTCGTGGATAGGGGAGAATAGTTACAGACCATCAGAATCAGTTATTTTAAGAATCAAAAGAAAATAAGGGAAGGGAAACAGGAGCAAACAACATCACTCCTCTCCATCATACTCTTCCTCCTCCTCATCATCATGCTCAGCATCATCTTCCTCATCATCTGCTTCATCATCATCATCAACTTCCTCCTCGACCTCTTCATCTTCATCAGTTGGGTCTTCAACCTTTGTTTCTTCATGCTGCTGCTGTTTATCATCAGTATGCACTGGTTCCTCAATAGCCGGAACCACCAAGTTAATTGCAGCAGCTAGAGCTGAAACCTGAGTCTTGGGAGAAACAGATTCAATACCTGGAGCCATCTGAGCTTTAACATCAGGAACAGTAAGCAACAACAATTGAGTTTCAGCCAGCTCCTTCTCCATTTGATCGATTTTGGTATTGAGCGAGGTTGAAATACCCTGGACCAGTTCCATCAACTTACCAAGAGTTTTCTCCTGGCTCTCCATTCTCTCCAGAACAACATTTTGACCCTCTAGTTCCTCTGCCTTGGCTTTCTTCTTTGGAGGGGGCTTAACCTCCACTYGTTCCTCAAACTTGAACCTTAACACATCAYCACCAATATCAAGACCCTTTTGCTTAAGTATAGCCTTKGTGAACACTGTAACTGGTACAGTGGATCCACTTAGGCTAACCTTGTTGTCCTTAAGCAATCGGGTGATGATTGAACCATAAGGCAGAGAATGATGAGATGAACCATAACAGCTCATGATGTGATCGAGCATCAAGGAAGGAAGATTTATCTTAATCTTCTTCATCATCAGGTAACCAAAATTAGTTAAATTCAGAAAAATTTTGAATCAACAACAGCAGCTACGCAAGACCAATCTCAACTCAAGCAGGCGCAGCGTGCAGACGCACCTCAACTCAAGCAATACGCAAGCAACAACCGTCTAACAATAGCATCGCAACACGCAACAAAGCCAGAAACAAGCAAATCAAACCGAAATTCACACGTTTTCGTGCAAATTCGAGCCAAAATCCCCCCAAAAATGCTCCAGAAACGCCCCTTCCAATTACGCCCAAAAAACTCCAAGAAAAATTCAACAAAATTCCTCCAAAACAAAGCTGAAGCTTTGTACATCAATTATCCAGGCAATAGTTAACCCAAGAAATTCCCAAAATCTCGAAGCAAAAATACCCGAGTAATTCGAGAACCAAATCTACCCACTTAAACCCCAAAAATTATCGAAAATAAACCTAGAAAATCTATTAAATTCGAAAATTATGTTTTTGTCAGAAAAAGAAGGAAGAAAGTTTGAGCGATTAATGGTGACAGTGAATTTCGTTGAGGATTGAGTGAGGATGAGTGAGAGGATGATAGAAAGAGAAGAGAGGTGTTGAAAGAATTGAAGTGAAATCAGATTGTAGAACAAAGAAGCAGATCCAAAGAAACAAGAAGAAAGAAGAAGAAAAAAAAAAAAAGAAAAAAAACATAAATCATGAGGGTATTATGGTCATCTTACATTCTCAGGGAGGGGTTTTGCCGGAAAACAAACAAGGAGTGGGGCCCACGTCATGTTGGGTTTTTTTTTAACCTAAATCACAGTGCGGTCGTGGTTCACAAAGTAACATATAAAAAAGCTGGGGTAGTTGTTTTTTTATAAAAAAAAGTGCGTGTAGTTGTTTTCAAAGTTGGACAAAAAAGATGGGTAGTTGTTGAACAAATTTTCTCGATTGTTAGAACTTCAAAAAATTTTGAGAAAAACTCAATACTATTGTTGTGAAGAACCACTGAGTTTCTTTTCTTTTGTCCCCCTTTTCCAAACATCATCATTGGAGATTCATAAAATTCATTCATTCATCAATTCAATCGTCTTTTTGTATTTCATTATCACTTTAATTCATTCTACATATTGCTTTTAATTATTTATGATTTGATTATGTTTTCCCAATCGCAAGCTTAGCATCGTTTAATTGGAATTAATGAGTGATAGATCTACTGTTCTGGGAGCGATTGGGAATATACAATAAAGCAAATATAGTGAAATAATGATATATGAACTTGTAATACAAAGACATTTGATTAGATATTATCATTCAATGATAATAGCTTAAAATGCTGAATTATAATAGTTACATCATTGATTTCATATCAAGAGTACGACAATTAATTAAGACTATAAATAAACTGATTGAGTCACAAATACTACATAAGATCTACAGATTGAGACTAAAAAAATGAAAGAAAAAATAACACAATAGTAACGAGAATATCCTAAGATGAGAGAAGATACAGGTTATAGGATAAAATTCAATATGGAATCATTCAATTCGAAACAAGAACTTACCACTGTTTTGATAATCATGCCAATAGTTATACTGTAATGTAGAATTAGAATTATTACTGCTATAGAACAAGCTTAGATCAATAATATATAAACGAATTATAATTTTATCGTTTCATTAGTTGAATCAGCTCAGAATCTGTCAAATATATGCTTTATAAATTCTGAATCATATCAGTAGTATATTGCATCTTGTGGATAGACCTAATTCCAACTGCAGAGTTAAATAGTATAAGTACACGCGACAAACCTATTAATTAGTAATGAAATATAAAATATGCTATTATGAAAACATGTATAGCAAGAAACCAGAAAATTAGGATTAGACTTGTTGTAATGAGCATACAATGTAAATCACCAGTTTTAGCACATATGAACAACTAATATTTGAATAGGCACGCAGAATTAGCTAACAAGTTAAAATGAAGTAAAAATATACAAGAACAGAAGAAGTGAAGACACACTGAATGGTCTAATTAGTTAGAGGTATTGATATTCAGATTAATAGGGTTAGAGTGTAACAAAACTCATAGATCATACTATACAGGAAGATGATATGGAATATAACCCGAAAAAATAAATTCAGCATAATGAAGCAAAAATGTAAATATTCTATATATAGTTAGAATATATGATATATAAGAAGATACTTGTGATAACTCCAGACGATGCGACCAATGTGTTGATTTTATGAGAACAAAGACTACGGCCAAAACAATATAAGATATCTGGACCAAATTATTGTAAATCTTTGTCCCAACAATGTAGACTAAATGCTATTCTCAAAAGGACGACGTGAAAGAAAGTAACCTTTGTCGCGGGGTCTCAATGAAGGCTCTTCCGAGAGGTGGAGGTTTCAATTTATATCTTTTTATTTTTCCAATAAGTTAACTTGCATGTCATAATCACACAAGTCCCACAGTGACCGTTGTTGTACAGTAGGTCCTATGGTGACTTGCGTGATTTCGACAAGCAGCCCCTATGGTTGTCTTGCTTGATTTGCACAACAGGTCAATATGGTGACCTGTTTGTTAAAATACACACAATTACGAATTGAACTTGTTGTTAAAATCAATAGTCATGTGGACTTGTTTTGTGATAATCACGTAGATATTCAACTTGGGTGTACTAAAAAATAAAATTGAAATATTATGTGCCTTTGTTAAATGGTCATACGATTGCAAAATGCTTGAATTATTGTTGTTCTTCATATTATGACTAGTGTTTTGCATTCTCCTGTGCTTGAATTACATATCTATTAGTTTAATGATTATTGCTCTGAATTAGTAATTAGCTTAGCTTACGATTTCATTTTAAGTAAATCTTTTATGAATTGGTGTTGGTGATTGTAGTAGAATTGCTGAAATGGTATAATATTGCTATTATAAGTGTGTTGAGTCCCTTAGGTTTGAATGATGACAAACAATTACAAGAATATAGGGACACTTAATTGTGAATATAGTTGGTTTTGAACCAGCTGCATTTAGGATACTTGTTTCACTAAAGAAATTAATATTTATGTGTATACATTTGAAACTAAACTTGTTTGTTACAAGGGAACATCTGAATACAAATAAAGCTCATATATAGGTCCAGAACCAGAAAGATCATATTTCCTTGACTGTATGCTTGAAAAAACAGTCATATACCTTTTGTTGCACTTTACCATGTTACATGTGCAGTATCGGATGATTCCAAGACTTAAGTGTGAAGCCTTTCGAAGACATTCGAAAGAAAAAGTGTGCTCAAAATGAAGTATTCAGAGGAAGAATTCAAAAGTCTTGAAGATTAATGAAGAATAGAAGAAATACTCTTAAACGTTTAGATCTAGAAATCATGTAATATGCTCTGTAGTATGACTTAATTGTTATAGTTTAAATGCTTATATGTGTCTGAGTATGGTGTGAATTTATGTACAAGATGGAACAGAATTCATAACATCACTAAAATTAGGGAACCAGAGGAGAGCCAGCAATGTCCTGAGTAGAATTATGGTTGCGGTTTTGAAGAAGAGTTTTCTTAAAATATTTTGTAAAAGATATTTTGAAAAATAAAGTTGTGCAGCTGGAATATAATGAGAATATGATTATTGCCTTAACCTAGGAGTATTATCTTGTTCGATTAATTTCCTTAACAGATAAATATCGAACAGATAAATACTTTTCATAAATCTCATCTTTCCATGTGATCGGCAAGTTAGAGATTTAAGGAAACTAGGGTTTAGGATCAATAAACATATAAATACCCATTTATACTTCTGATTCTACACATCTCTCTACGGATCAAAAGAGTTTAATATTTGAGAGAAAAAAACAAAGCACATAACTTTACGTTGAGTCATACACAAGAGCATTAGTCGAAGCTTCATATTTCTCTTACTTAGCTATATTAGAAGTAAATCTAAGACAGAGAGAAAAAGTTGTTATTGTAAAGGCATTCACAGAGGGGTTGAAGGCCTGGTGAGTGTTTTGAGATTAAACACAAATTGGACTTACGAGTGTGAGTTATGTGCAACATTTAGAGTTGAGTGTGGGTGTGCTGGTTCCCGAAGTAGGGAAACAACAGAGTGATTGTGTTCTTTGTTTTTCGGAGTAGATTAATAAAAAGAACATAGGGTAGGAGGACGTAGCCAGAGTTGGGTGAACCTCCGTTAAATCTGTGTGTTTCTTTAATCTTTACTTATATTCCGCTGCTTACAGGAACAGCCCCACTGGTTTCCTCATACTCAGTCCGAAAAGAAAGAAAAAATTGGTAATAGATAATATACTCAATTCACCCCCCCCCTCTTAGTATCACATAACTTTCAATTGGTATCAGAGCCAAGGGCTTCTTGCAAGAGTAACATCTAGAGAAGTCAAGTATGAGTATCTCAGAGTTATGTGCGATTTGTTATGTTAGCAAGACACCAAAGTTTAACGGAAGCAATATGCAATGGTGGAACGAACAGGATCAAGAAATGTGATTATGGGTGATTGATTATGAGTGTTTGGCTGTAGTAAAAATGGTCCTAGACACAATCATGAAGACTGACTCTAGAAGGAACAAGACTCCAAGAAAGATAGTGAATTGGTGACTGCCTGATTACAAATTCTTGAGAAGAATGCAAAGCAATGTCCATATTACAACAAGCCATAGGTGAGACAGAGTATAAATCGAATTTCTGGATGCAGCAGTGCAAAAGAAATTGGATACTCTTGAAGCTTGCTTATGGGAAACCAACGAGGTAAAAGAATCCAATTTGATTTACTTATGTCTAAATATGAATTGTTTGCTTTGACAATGGTGAAGATCAATGATTGTTTTCGTAGATTCATGACAATAATCATGATCTTAGATCCTTGGCGAAAAGTTTTTCTGATGAGGATCTTGTGAGAAAAGTATTGCGCATTTAACAGATGCATGGACACCAAGATCACTGCTATCTATGAAAGCCAAAGACTTGTCTACTCTTGTCTCTGGAACAATGATTGGTTTCCCTCATGACACATAAATTATTTGATTGACTCTAAGTCTGAGAAGGAACAGCCAGAGGCATAGCCCTTAAGGAACAGTAGAAAGGATGAAGATGAGATTGGCATGATTGCCAAAAGGTTTGAAAAGAACAACTCCGAGATAGAAGGAAGAACTTCAAAGGTAAAATTTCAAAAAAAACTAACTCATTTCTGTGGGTGCTTCAAGTATGGAAGAAGGGACAATCTATCAGAAGATGTCCTAAGTGGAAGGACAGCAGTCCAAGTCTGGAGAAAAGCGAGCTTTAAGAATGCTATGATAGCATCAATGTGGGTGATTCCTACTCAGCGGTCTGATGAGATGAAGAATCACTTAACCCTAGCGTTTGCATGACTGCCTTTGCAAACACGAGGGGAAACAACACTGATTTCGGAACCGAGAGGGAACCAGCACATTTGAAAAGTCTTGATGGCCAAGAAGAACGTGCTGCATGAACAAACAGGTAAATTTAGAACAAGTTAACAAGATATGATGAGTATGATAGAGACAATATACTTGCTTGTATAGATTCTTTGTTAGATGAATGTTATAAATTAGGTGAAACTTACATAATTGGCAAAAGAGGAACTTAAAGAAAAACGTACTGAATGTGAAGTTGCTAATGTCAGTGTGACCAACCTTTGAAGAAGTTCTGTCATGAATTAAAAGATCAATGGCAAGCTTGAGGTTGAATTGGATAAGTGCAAAGGTGGAACTTGAAAAGGCCAGATCCTCTAAACCAAACTATCCAGCTGACAGTGAAGAAGATCTGACCTTCAGCTGGTTCCTAGAGACTTATCAACCTCAAAGTGAGTCTCTTATTTTTAAGCAGCTAGAGGAAAAGCAACCTTTTGTAGCAGGACTCTTTGTTGAAGCCTTTGAAATATTGGCTAGCACTTGGAAGATCTTCACAAAGAGAATGCTTTACCAAGTTGCACACTATACTGTTCCCCAGCAGGTACCGGCGAGATATGCAGTTGAAATGATAGATGGAATAGTGATGGAAAGATATGTGACCTACATGCTTGAGATTCATCATTTGAAAAGGGAAAGTAGCCAGTGATTACTGACATGTCTATGGATAGTATGATCTTGAATCTCAGTTTACAACTTGAATCTTTAAAAGTGATGATCTGTTATTTTAAGAAAAAAATGAGTTGTTAATTGAGAATCTTGAAGCAAGAGAGAAGGAATTACATGAGAGTCATAGACATGTAAAACTACTGAGTTCACAAGAAACCTTAGGTACTGAATCAAATCGAGGTAACCAAGGGAAAGTTGGTCTTGGTTATAAAAAACGAGGAACCAGGAACTAACTTCTCCCAGGAAACCACATGGATTAGGGAATTCCAAAGAGGTAAGTATGTTATGTCTAGGACATGCATGTTTTGTTATCATTGTGGTATGAATGGGCACAAGATTCATGAGTGTCCAGCTAAAAAATTTAGTGTAAATAAGAACAGTAAACATGTGAGAATTGGTCTGGAAAAGAAAAGACCAACCAGATGAAATAATTGGAAAGGGACCCAAGAAATTTGGGTCCTAAAACTAATGTTTGATTTGTTCTTACTGGCTAAAGTGAGAGAAGTACCTATTGGTATTTGGACAGTGGATGCTCAAGAACGCATTCCGGTGATAAAGAGCAATTTCTCTCACTAGTAGCCTTTGATGGAGGAAGTGTCACCTTTGGGGATAACAGCAAAGGAACCATCATTGGTTTAGGTAAGGTAGGTAAGACACTTTTGAATGCAATTGATTGATGTATATTATGTTGAATGCTTGCAACATAATCTTTTGAGGCATGTTCCAACTGTGTGCAAAGGTATAGAGTCGAGTTTCAAGCCAACCTATGTCACATAGTCGACTCACAAACATGTGAACTTATTAGTGAGGGAACCAGAACATGATGTTTACATTACATTCCTGGATCAAATCCCTCAAAATAAGTCTGTCTGTTTGAGAGCTATTTCAGATAATAATCAATGGATTTGGCATAAGAGATTTGGACATGTCAAGCCTAACATTACTGAATAAACTTTAAGTTCAAGACTTGTGGTAGGACTTGCCTAACATCAAGTATGAGGCAGATAAGTTTGTTCAGAATGTGTAAAGGGAACAGGTCAAAATCTCTTTTAAGCCTAAAACTGTTTTGAGTACCAGTAGACCCTTCAACTTTTACACATTGACTTGTGTGGTCCTATGAAGTTCAAAGTCGAAGAGAGGTCATAGATATGTCTGTTGTTATTGTTGATGATTTCAGGTTACACTTGGGTGATAATTCTTCACTCAAAGAGAAACATTCGATGAAGTAGGTTACTCTAGTAAACGGGTGGGACCAGCTTTCTCACAAGCTGGTCTCGTTAAGATTAGACCATGGTACTGAATTGAAATGTTGACTTTATTGGTTTATTGCAGGGAACATGGTATTAGTCCACACTTCTCAGCCCCTGGAACACCTCAACAAATTGGTGTTGTTGAAAGAAGAATAGAACTCTTGAGGAGATGGTGCAGACAATGCTTATTAAAGTGGTCTCCCTAAAGAGTTCTGGATAAGCTGTTGACACTACTTGCTATATACTTAAACAGAGGACTCATTAGACCTAAACTAAGAAAACTCCTTATAACTCCTAAAGGGCAGAAACCCAATATTGCATACTTTCGTATCTTTGGATCAAATGCATGTACATAACAATGGGAAGAACGCTTGATAAATTTGACCCTAAGCTAGGAGTGATGAGGGAACATTTCTCGGATATTCTTCTCAAGTAAAGGCATATAGAGTCTTTAACAAGAGGATCTCTGTGTGTTGAGGAGAGTGTCCATGTTGTTTTGATGAGTTTAACATGTCTTCTGAGATCCACATGTTTGAACCTGATGAGATTATTGGACTCTTGGAGTTCACTGGGAACTGTGGCTGTGTTCTCCGAATGAAAGAGCAAGCTAATTAGGCTCACCTACGTTCCACCAGAACATTATGGTGGAGACCTAGAGAAGAAGATGAAGAGGATACGATAGGGAATTAGGACCTGATGGCCCAAGTGATGACAGGTAAGAGTTCAGGGGGAACAGACAATCGGACAAATAACAATATACAACTCCTGAACTGAGGGAAGAGAGGTAAGGGGAACAACACGAATGAAAATCTTTGGTCCTCGGAAGAGGAAGAGGATTATTGATCCCCGCTGGTTCCCAAACAAATAAGAAATTAAAGCACAAAATGATTTTTCTACAAATCATTAGCAACATAAATAAGTGATTCAAACACAGAAGAAGTGTTTACACAAAATTTTTTGCTTTCTATTCGATCCTGTCTAGTGTAAAGCCAACTGACTATAAATGGCCTTAATGATCCTGATTGGTATAGCACGCAAGATGAGTTAATCAGTTTCAAAGAAATGAAGTTTGGCATCTTGTACCTAGACCTAAGGAAAGTCAGTCATTGGTACGAAATGGGTCTTCAGAAACAAATGGATGACCTAGGTACATAGTCAGAAACAAAGCAAGGCTAGTTGTGCAAGTTTACAATCAACAAGAAGGAATAGATTATGATGAACTTTGACCTGTAGCTAGATTAGAGGCTATAGTAACTAATAATTGCTTATGCTGCTCACATGAATATGAAGTTGTTTTAGTATGGATGTGAAGACTTCCTTATTAAATGGATACTTGAAAGAAGAAGGTATATTGTTGAGAGCAGCCTCCTGGTTTTGAGACAAGTTTTCCCCTCAAATGTGTACAAGTTGGACAAACCTTGTATGGATTAAAACAAAGCACCAAGGGCTTGGTATGAACGATGTCAACTTCTTGATGCAGAATGATTACAAAAGGAGAACAGTGGACAAACTTTGTTATTAGAACAGGGGGAACCATTGATTATAGTAAAATTTATGTTGATGATATTTTATTTGGTGCTACTAATCAGATGCTATGTGATGAGTTTGCTAATCTTATGCAGAGTGAATTCGAGATGAGCATGATGGGGGAAATTAGGTTTTCCTTGGTCTGCAGATAAAGAAACAGTTGATGGAATCATGATCCATCAGCAAAAGTACTTGAAAAGAGTTACTGAAAAAGTTTGGCATGGAGAACAGCAAGGCTTATGATACACCTGTTCCTACATCTACAAAACTTGATACTGATTTGAAGGGAACAGATGTTGAAGCCTCACTGTATAGAGGGATGATTGGTATCCCTGCTTTATCTAACAGCTTAGTAGAAACATTGTGTTTTCTGTTGGTTTGTGTGCCAGGTTTCAAGCAATCCAAAAGGAATCGCACTTGAAGGCTGTTAGAAGGATAACTTAGGTATCTTGTGGAACAGCAGATCTGTGCTTGTGGTACCCTAAAGGTGTTTCAATGACCTTATAGGATCACAGATGCATATTATGCTGTGTT
Source organism: Bassia scoparia (assembly GCA_008642245.1). Classification (NCBI taxonomy): domain Eukaryota; kingdom Viridiplantae; phylum Streptophyta; class Magnoliopsida; order Caryophyllales; family Amaranthaceae; genus Bassia; species Bassia scoparia. Next base: position 22,751 of record SNQN01009565.1, read on the forward strand.
TCCTAGTTGATAGAAAGAGCACATCAGGTATGACACATTTTCTTGGCTGCTTGTCTAATATCATGGGGCTTAGAAGCAAAATTCAGTGCCTTATCCACAGCTGAATCAGAATACATTGCTGCAGCTTTCATGCTGTTTCTCAACTGTTGTGATAAGAACCAGCTGAAGGATTTTGTGTTGAATCAACAGTGTTCCAATCTTTTGTGACAACACGAGTGCTATAAATATTCTAAGAATCCAGTTCAGCATCTAAAACCAAACACATTGAGATCAGAACATCACTTTTTGAGAGATAATGTTGAAAGGGTTATGTGGAGATGCTGTTATGCAAAAGTGAGGATCAAATTGCATACATCTTCACAAACCTCTGTGTCGTGAGTCTTTTTGTAGATTAAGAGTCCTTTTAGCTTAGTTAGTTTTAGGTTTTTTTGTCATAGGTTAAGTAGTTCTGGTAACATGGCTTCTATACTTTTCCCTCAATGATGGCTAGAAATATTTCTTTTGTATTTGTGTGTGTGTGTATATACCTATGTCGAAATCCTTCAGTGTTGTGTAGATGGCTTGATTCCTTCAAAAAGGGTGAAAGCCATTGTTGCAAGAAAGCAGTTAGTTGACATTATCATAAAACAGAATGCCATGGTTTGTACAGGTCACGTAAGGGGAAACAGCAGATCAGCTCTGATATGTTTTCGTATGATATTTTTATATTCTCTTGAAAATTATTTAGGGTATTTTTCTTTTTGGAAAAGAATTATTTATTTCAGTTATTTTTGGCTTGTTAATCAAGACATAATTACACTGCCTAAATTAGAGTCGGCTGAGATATTTATGGAATGTTGATCATTGCAAATTTAATTTCAAAATCTAGCCTTATCTCTTGGCTCAACGGCTATATTTCTTCACCCTCTTGCTTCCATTGAAGATTACTTCACTATATACTTGTTCTAACCCCTTGTTGCAGCTCAAACTCTTTATCACTCTACACTCTTTCCTTCTTTCAAGACTCTGTCTTTCTGACAAAAATTCAAATTTGAAAGTACTTTCATCGAGTTACTGTTCACCTTCGTCCTCGATCAATCAATTATGGTAGAAAATCAAACACGGCAGGAAGGAAAGGAAGGGGTCAATCAAGTGATTCTCACATTCTCAGAGAGTCAATGAAGAAAACCCTAAACACACAACAACCCGAGATAAAAAACCATCGACTTACCACCTACTGTTTTCTTTGAAAATTCCACTCCCACAAAAGTTACCCAAATTCCACTTCAAAACACCATCACCACCAAAAACATCTAAGCTTAGCTCTAAGGGAAATTGTGCCTCATGCAAATCCAACTGAAGGTGTGGTTCCACATCAAGGAACCAGCACACTATCAGGGGGGAACAGAATGCACGAGACACAAGGAGGATTTAAAACCAGGAGTTCGAGAAGTTTGTTACTGGAGAAGAGGAAGTTCAAATCACTGGTCAAAAAAGAAGGGGTACCTATGGTGGAGCTTTCAGTCAGAGGGAGGCTACGCTCTGCAGTAAAGAAGGAAGTGAAGAAGGAAGAAGAAGACAGTCAACTACTTTGAAAAAGGGAACCAAGAGAAAGACAACAGCAGTCAAACCAACCTCGCTCTGTCAAGGTAAGTCTGTAGATTCCGCTTCACTGTTCTTTGACTTAAGTGCTAGAGTAGTGTTATAGGATGTAGAGTTGAGGAATGGTTATGTTCAATGTGCCTGCTTTGTCTGAATACAAATTTTAATTGAATACCCAAGGTTGGATGTCCCTTGTTTGATTGTTCTGCTGCCAATGTGTTGGTTGGTAAGGATTTTTATGTGAATCTAAACAGCTGCTGATATGTCTATTGGTTCAAATGTTAGAGGTGTTGAAGTTAGTATGTCAGTTTCTTCTGTGTCAATTATGTTAGGAGTACCAAGGAGTGGTTTGACAAGTATCTAGTGATTGGTGCCTATTTGGTACGGGTCACTCTTGATGAAATTTATGACTTTCTATTTAGTGGAAGATGCCCAAGAAATATGTGTTTTCAAGTCTGTTGATCTGAAGGAACCACTGATGCTTGGTTCTGCATTCATTGTGTAACAAAGACCTGCTTCTAAGGGCTCAGGAAGGGAACAGTACGCTCAGGAGATGGGTATTGATAT
>SNQN01009566.1:0-17272 GCA_008642245.1 Bassia scoparia
TGGAAGAGAAAGAATCTTCATCATAAAATGAGTCATATTTTTGCAAGATATTGTCTAATTCTCATGCAAGTACTAACACTCATTTGGCCCACACTGGTTTTAGATATGATTTCAAATACTGAATGTTAACAATGCCCAAGAGGCCTCTTTCCCAGCTCCACAATAATGAACCTGTCCTTCCATACCCTTGTCACATCAATGCAATACCTTGGCAACCTTTTGAGCTCCACAAACACTATCATAAGCCTATTATTCTCTTCATCACCCACATTTACTAACCCTTTGGACCAACGGTGCGAGAAAAGACACGGCAAAAAAAGAAAGAAAAAAGCAATAAAATGGACAAAAGAACAAAGCAAAATAATCAAAGTTCAAATACCAGTACCAATGCAAATAATCAAATGATCTCAACCAAAGCTCATAGAGCCCAGACTTCAACACGAAACAAAGTTAAAAACACGCGCAGCCGTGGGTCACTTCATAACACCAACTGCCTTTAAACCCTCAACCACAGCCTCACATTACAACCACAAAGCCTCTCACACGAGCATTTCGAAATCATCACTAGAACTACTGTTGCTTGATTCCCAAGGATACGTAGGAAGCCTCTCCGAGGTTCGATCGCGATTAGACATTAAACATAAATCGTGATGGCCTTTTGGTAGTATGACCTGCTAAGAAGTGATAATTGTTTGCTCATCTAGAACCTGACATAGAGTCAGTGCAACCAACATCACTAGCACTCTCACATCTACCACATCATTGACCTTAGTCACAGAATTTGACCCTTTATATTCTCGACCATAGCGCTATCTTTGGCACCTTCAGGACTCATTGACTCAATCCCAAAAAGTAAAGCCACCGACGCTTTGGTCAGTACATCTGTTGGGAACTCATGCCTAACAATCCATCCACCTCTCTATTTGATCTAAGCCGTAAACCGTTGTTTCTCAAAGTCTGCGGGTCGGGCTCGTCTTCATCATGGTCCTTCTATGTCCATTGGGGCTTCTTTCTCCTAGCCCTATACAGGTCGTTCTATCATGCAAGGAATCTTGAAAAGCACTTTTGACCCTGTCTCTTTCAATCAACAGTCACTGTCGCCAATCGTAAACCATAGTCTCAGTCCAAATGTCACCTTTCTCTAAGTCACTTCATTCAAGATAACACTTGTACTAGGATGACTCTCGTATCGCTCCTGCATGTCTTAGAACCATACTAGACAAGACCTCTCAAAGGCTCATTCAAAACATTGTCTAGAATCAGACTAGACAAGCCACCTCAATCGATGCATAAACCAAGACTAGAGCGACCTCTTTCAAATCAATCATGTCTAGAATCAACCTACGACAAAGACACTTTCAATCATGTCAGAAACCAGATGACACGGACTCTGTCTCAAATTCAAAGACCTTCAAATCATGTTCAGATCAGACCTAGACAAGCACTGTCAAATCAATGTCAGCAACCTAGACAACTCACTCAACAGCTAAACACTGGCGATCACTCAATCAGTTAAATCAAGACCTAGACAGTCACTTCAAACATAGCTAGAATACAACCTAGACAGAGTCACTCAAATCACTGTAGAACAGACCTAGACAGCCTCTCAAATCATGTCTTCAGAACCAGACCAGACAAGCACTTCAAGCTCAAATCATGGTCTAGAACCAGAGCCTAGACAAACTCTTCAAAGCTCACCAAATCATGTCAACACAGACACAGACCTTCATTCAAAGAGCTCTCTCTCAAATCATGTCAAAACCAAGAGCCATAGACAAGACCCTATCAAATTCAATGCTCTACTCAAATACCAGTCAAATAACAAACTATGACCAAGACTGCTTTCAACAACCTGAACTCCTCCAATCATACGTCTAAAACAGACCCTACGAACAGCACTCTCACCATAATATCACGACGGACAGCCTTCAATCAAGCTTGCAAACACACAGATGAACTCATGCCACGTCTTCAGGTCACAGTTAAATAGTCACTAATTGCTAGGCAGATTCGCAGATAAAAAAACAGACATACTGTCGCACCTAAGCTAGATCCTTAATCCCTGAATTACGGGCTATCGTTCAGTCATGCATCATTATTTCGGAACATACGGACGCACCGCATTTCTCTCCAGCAGAAACCGAACGTGGCGGAAATGACGCTCAATGGACTCAGGACACATCAATTCACATCAACCATGGGACACGGCAAAGGAAAAAACTAACCTTGTTTGGTACTTTGCATGTTCGATGGTTCACGGCGAAAAAGGGTTAACTGCAGGGCCGCAGAAACAGTCTCGGTGCTCTCCGTCCCGATCGAATGACTTGACTGCGTCTACGCAAACTATGCAGTCCCAGACTCAGTCAAAGTGGTGGCTTTGAGACACCAGAAAGTGTCCCAAATGAGTACCGTAGAAACAACCGCGTCTCGCGTTGTTTCGACTCGGAAAAGATTAGCTTGAACCACTGAAATTGGGAAATCGTAGAGGTCGTACCGGAATACATAGAGCAAAGGCACTCAAACAATTCGTTCCCTAAGAAATTTCATTGGTCTTCTCACACAAGTCAGCGCATCTCGAAAGCTTGTTTTCAAGCACAGGGCTCTGTGCTTTTTGTTTCCATCATGTGCTACATTTTTCTATCGCCAATATTTTAAATTATATTATTTTATTCTAAGTGTTCTATGATTCTGCAAGTAAGAATACGCAAATCCAGAAATTGAATAATTAGAAAATTACTCCGGAAATCGTGGAACCTTCGTAGAACATCTAAGGAAATCCTGCTTGGAGAGCAAGGTTTGGTGGCGATTCAAGGAATTCAACAGATAAATCCGAGGAATCAAACAACGGGTTTTGGAAATATCATACGAAGGTATTTGAGCAATAGACGAGCGAATGAGCGTATAGCTCATTCAGATACGCCCTCGGCGCGTTATATATAGCGCTCCACCCAATGACACCATCACCGAATTTTGCCAAAAAATTATGCATGAGAAGGCGTAGATCGTGGCGAAGAGCGATACGCTATGTCTCAGCGTATGATCGAGGTCTTTCTGCCTTTCTGTTGCTGTGGCCTATAATACCCCTTTGCCGTTGCTGCAGGTCGGAGAGAGCACAATTCACACTTCGACCTCACTTGCACTACGACTTCAATCACTCACACTCGACACAGAGTCACAACACATCTTACACACCTAAAACACTCAACACATTCTATTTCAATCAAGAGCATCGATCTCTTCGATCAACAAAACGGAAATAGGTATAACAATCTTAGATTATCACCAAACCTGTCTTTCACTACTTTTCAATTCCTTTATGTCTCTGTATATGTGATACCAAATCATTTGTGAGTTTGAATTTAACTTAAAGCCAATGTCAGGATAGAAATCACTTGTAAGGCTTCATGATAATATTCAGGTTTTAACTTAATTATTCTAAGTTTCCTTGTTTTGGTTTTCAATCTTCGCATAATAACATTTATATTGTCAATACTAACCGCGTTGCTTGGCTCAATTAGCAATCATCGAAGAGGAATTCCTTGAGTTTAATATTCTTGAACAATTCGATGTTCAATGACAAGGTTGAGAGGAACATACTATTATGCCTACTAACCTTGTGTTTCATGTCGTTAGTATATCATGCTTACCGACAACTCTGTATAAGTTGCTAAAACAAGACCGGAAATCTTCAATCGTGTCACATTAAGTCAGATAATCATGGACGACACGTGTTTCTAAGCACCTTATGTAACATTGACTCAACATCAAGACCGCTTTGCTATTGTAGGAAGTCTGGGCTTGTTCACTAATACGAACCGCACTAACGTCATCAATGCACTTCAAATCAACATCAATAGGCCTTTTGATTCATGTTAGAAGGAAGCTACAAAGAGAACGAGTAGAGGCCGCCTAGATGCGGCCGATATGGTTACACGATCTGATCCGTACCGTGTCCCGAACCCACGAACGTTACTATGGACGTGGGCCATAAATGGCACCAATGTCGGGCGTCCGGAAATAAACGCTATAACAACGGGGCGACCCACTTCAATGCAGACGACACAATCCCAACGCATCCACATGCGATCCATGGCTCAACTCCATGACAACTGAAGCCGAGGACAACGCCCCTGCCTAAGGCGGGCGCGCAGCCCACAAACCTACGAAGATTGTGTTACTAGAGGATGTTCCAATCTATTGAGAATAAGACTTGTGATAAATATGCTAAGACCAGTCCAACGCTCCAAAACCAAGAACATTGAAATTAGGCACCACTTCTTAAGGGATACTGTTGAGAAAGGCTTGGTGGAGTTGTTGTTTTGTAAAAGTGAAGATCAAATTGCTGAAATCGTCGCTAAATGTTTGTGTCGAGAGTCTTTTTGTAAATTATGAGTCTTATTAGGATCAGTTAGGTTTTAGAGTACTTTGAGTCCTTAGTGTGTCATTATGTTTAGTAGGTTTTGGTGATGTGGCTTCTACTATCTCCCTCAATGATTGGCTAGAATTGTATTGTCTTGTATGGTGTGTGTACATACCTGTGTTGAAATCCTTTGGGTGTTGTGTAGATGGTTTTATATCTCAAAAGGATTGAAAACAATTGTTGCAAGAAAATAGGTTTMTTGAACTAWGTTTTCTAGAAACAGGGTGAACCGGTTCTGTACAGGTACCAACAAGGGGAAACAGCAGATCAACACTAATATGTCATCCGAARAATATMTTAATATTTTYTGAAAGATTACTATAAGATGTTTTCTTTTTGAAATATTTTATCTTATTTTAGTTATTAAAATCCTTTGATCAAGGCAAATATCAATTGTTGCCAAATATAAGGGTTAGTTGAGAAATTTAAGGCAAGTGATCATTACTTCTTTCTTTTCAACTTTGAAAAAGTGTCGTTGCTCATTTWATTGGCTCAACCGACTCACATCTTTYATCYCTACCTCTTTGCTGACTATATATATATATGTGCTAATCCCTAATTTTGCAGCAAACTTCTCTTTCTTCATCACTCAGAAACTCTCTCTGTCTCTTTACTGCTCTGTTCTCGAACTCAAAATTCAAAATTCGAAAGTTACTATTCATTGGTGAGTACTGTTCATCATCACTTTCGATTCCGTGATAAAATATTGGTAAGCAGTTATGGGTAGGAAAACAAACACGAACACAGCTCGACGAGGCAAGGGAAGGGGACATGCTAGCGATTTCTCACATTCTCAGGGGAATACTGATGCACCCCCAAACCCTACTCAGCATGATCAAAATCCCATCGATCCATCTTCCAATGTAGCATCCAATATTTTATCCCCCACAAAATAACCTAACACCACCAAAGAAGCATCAGAAAATCATCCTCACCACCAAAATCCACCAAGCAAATCACCAAGGACATTGTTCCTCATCCTAGTCCCTCTAAGGTTGTTGGTCCCACCATTAAGGAACCAACACAGTCTAAGGTGGAATAACACCGGGAAACTCATATAGCTCTCAACTAGGAATTGAAGAATGTGGATATAGAGGATCCAGAGGCTGGAGATGATGATGTGGAAATTTTTGGTTAGAAGGAGGGGACACCGGTTGTGGATATTACTGTTCGAGAAAGGGTTACTCGTTCCTCAGTGAAGAAGGAGATCGAGGAGGCCCAGGAGGAACAATCTACTGGTTCCGTGCAGGGAACCAAGAGAAAAGGGGTACCACCAAAAACCCATTGTGCTGTTAAAGGTAAGTCTGTATAATCCCCCACTACTGGTTCTACTAACTTCAGTCACAACAAGAAATTTGCATAAAGCCGACCGAAATTACCGACCGAAAATTTTTTAGTCGGTGGTACCGACCGACACCGACCGAATATTAGCGTTACCGACCAGAAATGATTTATCGACCGAAGAAACGGTCGGTAATACCGATCGAAATAAAATCGGTTAGTGATCTCATTTTCCTTTGTGAAATCAAACTCCCACAAAAAATAGATTCACCGACTAATTAACCGATTAATTGGTCGGTGAATATATATATTTTTTAWAAATTCGGGTTTTCTTTTTATTCGAAAATGAGTYAAGCTTCTTGAAAGTTYATTTCGTTTTCCTTTTAACCGAKCCTCACCTACCCCTTTTTAATTCATTTATTTGACTCATTCAACCTAACCCTTTCATTCCACACTCACTCTCTTCCCCTCATCCTSTCACATATCCTCACTCTATCTTCTCTCTCTTCCCTCTCATCCTCTCATCCTTTCTCACTCATCTTGAAAACTCCAATACTCCAAATTGCTAATGAATAAGTGAAAATCAAAATTCCCCAAGTGGATTTTTAAAATTAGGGTTGTGAATTTTTTTATTCCCTTGAAAATAGGGCAACAACAAAGAGGAGCGAGGAGTGGTAGTGGACGGTGGAGCTAGTGGTGCAGACGCGACAGCCTYGTTGTATAAACCTGACCATCATRGSCCTCTTTCTATTCTAAGGTTAGTTGTTTTCCCTGTTTTTTTTAATTAAGATCTAGGTTTTTCATTCACTCTCTCTCAAACCTCTGATTTTCGTTCACCCTAAACTTGCTCGTCACCCTCCCTCGAAGCTGCTCGTCGCTATCGTGCCATCGAACCGTGGAACCTGCTCGTCGCCGTCGCGTCAACTTCGTTTTCTCCTTCGTTTTTCACTTTTTTCAATTTTTCCTTTCACTTTCGTATATCTTTGGGGTTTCGATTCTAAAATTATTTCGGCTTGATTTTTTTTCTGGAGTTTCATAACATTTTTTGTTAATGTTTTAAAAACTTTACTGGTATTGTGTGTTCTCAGTATTAACTAACTTATCCGATTCTAAAAATTGTTGTAGATAAGAGGGGATGAAAGAGGAAAGGTTGGTTGCTGTGATGGATGTGTTACTAAGAAGAGAATTTCTCTGTCACTCATGTTGCCTCAATAATTTTTTTTATTTTGGTTTCATTGATGCATAATACATGTGTGCTATTTGAAATGGTAATGATTTGTTATTGTTTCTGAATTGGAAAATGAGGGAAGTAATGAGGGAAAAAGGATGACAAATGGACAGCTAAAATTTGTGGCTCAATATGGGCAGAATGTTCACAATCAAGTCTTGGTTGGAGTGGATCTGGTCTCTTCTAAAGCATTAGAAACACATAGCAATTGTTCATAATTAAAATTTCATACTTTAATTTGAAAAAGTTGGGTAGCGACTATTGTCGAACATTGTTTTTGGCAGTCTTTTCTGAGTCCAATTTGGCTTCGATGGTGGCAAGACATCGTGCAAATTCATTGCATCAAGGTAAAACATCGTCATCATGATAAAGAAGAGTTTGGAGTGATGAAGTATGATATTTCATTTTACTCATTAACTTAATTGAATTAGCAAGAAAATTCAGAAATCATATGGTGGTTGAAACTATTTTACGGTTCTTAATAATAGGAGTAACGTCCATCGAGCCTGATTAGTCTTAGATAAGTGATGTGCCTAGGTCACAGTTCTTTTTCCTATATAGTCCTTACCCTTGTGTTTGTAACTAATCATCTCTTGAAACGCGCTTCTACACTTCATCACTGAGAGTGAAAGAGCGAATAAATAGGTAATACAGATAGCGTAGTAGAATAAAAATATAATTCTAGTGCACTTCGTAATATGGCCATTGGTTGCTCACAATTCAGGTCTTTGGTGCAGTGTGAGGAATTATCCTAATATATTCCTCAATTCGCTTTAAGTATTTTCATTTTTAAATAGTAGCTATAGCGCAGATAATAAAGATAAAGCATGAGACAGCACAAACCCGTTACCTAACCGAATTGTCGTCGCCGACTTCGGTCGACGAAAATGATGCCAAATTAGTTTTCGGTTGTCGATTTGAAATGGAATTATGAGTGCCTCTTTGTCGAATTAGGAAAAATAGAGTGTCAAGACTGGATGTCTATTGATTGTTGCATGAATATACCGCAAGGTTAGGAATTGTATGGCAGTGATAAGTGCCAAAAATGGTCACATTTAGGCACTTATTTCTTTCTTATTTTTTCCTTTATGTGTGTTTTCGATATCATTTCACTAACCTTTTGGTTAGATTTCCATTTTGTTTAGTTTTGCAAAACTTTGTTGGTTGTTAGTTGTTTTTATAGGCTTTTCTTTAGTTTTCTCTTCTTTTCTATCTTTGCACACTCAATTGCAAGCTTTGTTAGTAATTTGCAAGTTGCCTAGATGTGCACATGTTGGTTTTAAGCCTTCCTACTTGTTGGTTTGATTGTGGTTGCTTTAGGTGAGCCTTAAGGCACTTGAACGTTTGCTCTAACATCTTATTCGAGCCATATCATTTTTTATGCTTTGAATTTGTAGGTGAGATTATTTGCATTTGAAATTAAACTCCGAGAGCTTTCCAACTGTATACTACAAGCTGCAATCCGATCAATAAGCAAGAAGTTATGGGCATTCGAAGTTGACTAGTCAGCCTGAAGTTTGGACGTGCATCGAGGTGTTGCCTGCGCGTGCATGGCACGCACCTGCAGGGATCACCCTCACTTCCAGAAGAGTTTTTGAGTGGACGCGCCTCCGGAGGTTCCTACGCGTGTCCGCACGCGCGTCTGGTGCTCGCAAAGCTCCTCTGCTCATGCGTGTTACACTCGCCTGCATAGACTTCTCTCATTCCAGAAGCATTTTAGGCGCGTACGTGCGTCCCAGGTCCGCACGCGCCTCCCCTGACCGCGTCTGCAGCCTTTTCCAGTAGCGTTTTGGAGTGTGCACGCATCATCAAGAACACACGCGCCCCCGCACACGCCTACGTGGAAGCTCTTGGACGTTGACTTTGACCTGCTGACTTGACTTTGAAGAGGCTTTGAAGCACATGTCTAAATTAGCAATGGCAAACTTGTAATTATGAGAGTTTGTATTTTGGGCTTTTTATATATGGTTTGAGGAGAGAGAAACTAAGAAAGGAGTAGTTGTAGTTACATTTTAAAATAATTTTCAAATTTCTTTTGCTTTTCATAAATTTTGCCTTAGAATCTTTATTTCTTGCTTAAATCTTACAATCTATATATGCTTTTGACCTAAAATTTCGAGGTAATTCCATTTTAATTTTTTGCTTAGATTTCAGTATTATTGTTGTTTGCTATTAGTTTTTCTTGTTTTTCATTTTTGTAACTTTTTGTGGGTATTGTTAATGCTTTTGGTTTTGAGTTTTTTTGTCACTCGATTGTTTCTACTTGTGTTTGTGAAGGTTTGGTTGTTGTTTTGCTTGAATTGGAGTAGTATTTAGTAGTTTGTTTYATACCCTTTTTGTTAATACAATTCCTWGCTTTAATGGCTTCTTATTCATGATTTTACTTTGTTTTTCATGTATTTCAACTTCTAAGCATGTTGTGTGAAGTCCCTTCTATTATCATTTCAATGCCAAGATGATATAAATTGTTCTCTCCAATCACCATATTTACCTTGAATTGTGATTTCTCAAACCTTATTGATTWGGATTTGGCGGCCACCCATTGTTTTTGGGGTGAGAGGTGCTTGATTCAACCCTTTAAAAGGGATTGTGAGGATCGACTTGGGTATTGGTTTGACTCTTGAGTGTTCAATTCTAGTAAAAGCTTGAGGGGACTTGGGTTCGAACTTGATGAGGGGTTGTTTATTGGGAAATGATATTAATCAATTCCACCATAGTTACAATAGCCTTTTTTTTATGGGTAGAAACCACTTTGTTTGGCTTTCTCTACTAGGATGGCTGACACTAGTATGTCTAGGTGATTTGTTTGTTTTTCCAAATTATTTCAAGTGTTTCCATTAGCGTTTCAGTTTATTCCCTTTTGAAGTTTGATGGTTAGTAAGTTAAGTTCAGATTAACTCCTTGATTCCTTTTACGTGGATCGACCCCTTACTTGCTACTATACTGTGATAGCTACTAGTATCGGTTTATATTTCCTTGAGAGTGTCCCTGTTTGGCTTTTCTCCACGACCCTAGCCGGGCACCCGTCTGCTCATGTTCCTGTTATGTCTGTGGATCAGATTGGGGTATAGATGTTAGTCTGTCGCATATCTTTGGCCATTGCTGAATGTACCTAGGGGGCTTTGATATCCTGGACCCGGGCCTGTTGGTTGGAGTTACCTGATGAATTCAATTCCTTTTGGGGGATTGCCTAGAAGGTTGTTGTATATATAGTTCTGCATCTTGAGGAATGACTCATGCTGTTTGCATTCTTTAGCAACGTTCTTCTCAAGGCTCAGGTAGGAGAACTACGTTTATGGAGATGGTTCTCATTCTCCTGATGAAGAAAATTACGATTATCTTCCTACTCTAAGTTGGCTACATGAGGAATTGTTATTACTCCTACTCCTCTCTTCATATGTCTTATTGCAACAACTCTTGAAAGTGAACAAGTTCGTCGTGGAATATTTGTGGTCCTGTCTTTCTTGCTATTTCTTAACAAAAGGGTCTCGACATTGTTCTGAGTGTTGAGATTCGAGCTGAGGAACAGCTGAATCTAAGAACCCAAGAAGAGAGAAGAAAAGGTGAGGAACCCTAGTCCTGAAGGGCTTGAAGAGGTTGAGAAGGTACTTAGAGAATTCATGCTGTTGGTTCAGGTTTGTAACTATATTATCAAAGTAAGCAAATAGAAAGAGGTAGCTGAAACTTGTTGCTACTTCTACGTTCAGATATTAAATCTCAGATGGTTCAAGGTATTGTTTTTCCCGCATAAGTCAGGTGTATGCTCTTGCTGTGCCACTACAATCCTAGTGGAAAAAACGACATCTGCCTCGGGCCAGGGTCGTTCTCGGCTGGGCCGTGTTACAGAGGCGTCGTGCTGTCAGTTCACAAATCCTCGGGCAGCCGGGCATTTAATTCACAATGCTTGGGTTTCTTTCATCCGCGCACTTTGCAACTTAATGCTCGGGCATTTGAAACATGAAGCATTTTTGCAGGTTATTGCTTCGTTTTTTATATGCCCGGCTTGAAGGCAAAATTAAATATAATATAATAATTTCTTTTGAGCTATAATTTATTACAAACTCTTATCAATTGCAAGCACCAAAATCATTTTTACAAAATCATTCATTAATACAAATGAATGGGAACAATTAGTTACATGATCTTAGCACCAAATAAACAAAAAAAAAAATTATACATGATGTACACTATAACTAAGTCCAAATAGGTGCTTGATGACACACCTTTCCCCTCAAGTTAATTTTGTTAGTTGTACCATTACCTCAAATTACAAACAATTTTATATAATTCTTGGTAACCATTCATTCATGACATTATATGTGTTGTACTCAAAATTGAAGAATGGGACACAACCTGACATGAATGACAACCGACTAATTTTCACAACCCTGCAAAACCTTTTGATAAATATGCCAAAAACAGTATGTAAGCATATATCATATTTAATGTAACAGCTGCAGCATGCTAGCATTTAAATGGAATATGGTTCCTTTGATGACTATTCATTTGATACACATCGCATATGGATAGTGTTTTAGCCAATGCTGTTTACAATATTTTCAGGCTTGGAAGCAAATCCGTCTATATAGGCAACGCCAACCATAAAGCTCCACATTTCCATTTATTTCATATGACTACCGTTGGCCGTTCTTGTGCAGATCACAACAGCGGTATTTTTTCTTCCCGCAAATTTCTTCACGACTTCTATGTCATACATATTTACATATCAAGCCAACCTATTACCTATAGTTGAGCACACGATTTGTGAGAACCGCTTATTGTGTCAAGRTAATAATCGATAGACTTCTAATTCAGTTCACAAAAGAAAATAGTTAATTCTACATATAGAGGTACTAAGCAAATAAGATTGATGTTTCTTCCCTAATCATGTAACCATGCAATTACCAGAGCAAGCAACAGCGAGAATATGCATCTTACGTTTCGCGCACATAATAGATTAATCACATGTCCTATCACCGATAACACYTTTTACTTGGTGTTGCATCACAATTTTCCCTGCAAATTCTGTTAATGTWTACTCCTTCAACAGAGGAAAAGAGGATACCAGCGAAGGAGTAAGCTCACAAYTCAAACACGCAGCAATGTAGGGTGCTATTCCAATAAGAGAAGGGCCAAGACCATTGTAGAAAGACGCAATGCCTTCCTCCCTCAGCATACTTAAGGCTACCTACAAATACCTTAACAGATTTAGAAATATAAGAAAATTAACATCCTTGTCACGATCACGAGCCCAGTAGGTTTACCTGAGACATAGTTCTATACCCTGGCTCAACTGTTAATCTTAGCCTCAGGACGTCTAGGGGATATYTCACCTACAAAGAGAAATCATGCATGAGCAACTGTAAAAAAATTCTTCTAAGAGAAAAAGGGCACCTACAATTGTTGAAATCTGCAAATCTATTTCTAAAAAATAATGGTAGATAACAGTTTTCAAATTCAAAATCAAAAGACAATAGTGATATGTAGAGAATCATGAGTTACCATCCATAAAAAATTCTTCCAAAATATAAAGGACCTCCACAGTTGTACAAAAATGCAAATATGCATCTACATTGAACTGGTAGCCATATATTTCAAATAAAAGATAAAGCAACACTACATTATGTCTTAAGAAGTCATTCACAGTATRTATTATGARTATGATAATAATAATACAAGCAATATCATGCAATGAATTAGCAAGGAAAACAAGGATACTCTTAAACAACTAGTATCCCAGTACACAAAAACACTGAACCAAAATAATTAATTAACTCCCAAGAGTTGATGTCATACCAGCAGACGCCCCGGCTGCTAGTCTGCCCGAAACTGATAGCTCACCTGCCTTTCCCCGAAAAAGTTTCTGAAAGTCCCCAAGATATACATAAAGAAATTTAAATTAAACCATTGACTAGATGAACGCGAAGGGTTCTAGTATCACCTTGTAAGTCTCATAAGCAAATAGTTATACTGCATTGTAGGGTATGACGCGAATAGCCTAGTAAGAGATCAATTATTAGTATCATAAATTAAAGTTGAATGAAAAAACTTAAAGAAAGCTGAATTCATACTCAAACATACCATTTCATCTCAACATTAGGTTCCATGAAAGCAGTAGTGCGACTGCTTAAAGGAGTGTCGAGCAGCAGCAACTCAGCAAAAAATTGAAACTACTGATAATCAAAATAGCAAAAAATAAGATTGATGATAGTCTTGAGCAAACCATCTAACATCCAGTTCTTTTGTCTCATATTAAAACAAAATTAAAACGAAACTAAATTGAATTAAACATTCAAAGTACGCATGAACCCTAATACAAGAATTTTATTTACAAAAAATAATTGATGCTCAATACTCATATAACAAGTCTTAATAGCAAGAATTAGAGTATTAATTAAAAAAAATTCAAGGTAAATAATCAGGAAAAAACTATTTAAAAAAAAGGGTGAAGAACGAAACTGCATAGATGGAAAGTTTGCACGGGCTGTTGGCGTTAGCATAGGTGGGGGTGGTTGGTGTTAGTAGAGGTGGGGGTTGTTGGCGTCAGGGCGGTGGTTGTTGCTGCGTCAGAGGCGACGACTACTAGCAGTGGCACGACGACTACAAATTCGGGCTTTTTAGGGATGAATTTTGCGAGAATTAGGGTAGTGCGATGGGGGCCGAATTTCGAGAGAAGTTTGGGTGATGGCAGCAGAACTTAGCCTGATGTAACGGTGGGCGACGGAAGCGAGTGGGTCGTGTAGTATGAAGATGAATAGGGTGAACTGTATGTTGTTGAGTTTGAAATGAAGTGGTTTTGTTAATTTGTTATGTTTTGTTAGAGGTAAGATAGTGTATTTGTTTTTTATTTATTTCCCCAAGTAATGGAGTGTCGTGGGAAACAGGTAAATGACACGGGTGTTGTAAATTTGAAAGCATTTTCCTATTTAAATGCTACGGGTTTTTGGATACTCAAAGCATTTAATGTTAAATGCTTCGTGTTTCTAGATACCCGAAACATTTGCAATATATTATTTGTCGATTATTCTCTAGTAATGGAGGTTCTAGAGGTTGGGGACCAGCGCACACTCAATAGAAACAGCAACAGATGAAAGATCTTGATGAGGAACCTGATGAGGAAGAAGGGTAGAAGAAGAACCTAATGATGCTGATGAACCAGAGGATGATGATGCATATGCGAGGATGAGGAAGGTATGATGAGAGGAGTGATGTTGTTTGCTTCTGTTTCCCCTCCCCTTTTATCATATCTCTAATACTATTTTGCTGGTCTGTACTTCTCACTACCACGACATTCTTTCTATATGGTATAGGGTTCTTTTTTGAACTTGATGGCTGTATGAACTATAACTCTGTTATGGTTATAATTGCTTGACTAATCTCTCTTGCAGCATAACACTTGAAGGTGGTTGATGCCACTGCTTGGGTGAGCACATTTAACATTTGTGCATTGCTTTACTTGAGAATATTTTTATGATGCCAAAGGGGGAATCATTGTAGAAAGTTAGCCAAAATGCTGTCTTAGATTGAGTCAAGTATATAGTTTAGTATTAGAGGTAGGAGTCAGTTCTATTGTTAGAACCATTAGATACTACTTGTTCATTTGAGTCATTAAGTCTGGTGGTGGCTCAAATTCCTTTGAGTACATAAATTGAGGGTTTTTCAACTATTTGGTTGCAGGAACTTCAATTAGTTGTCATCATCAAAAAGAGGAATTTGTTGAGTCCTTATGTTTTGAGTGATGACAACAAACTTTAGGAAACATGATACTTTACCCTGAATATAGCGGTTAGGAACAACTATTATAGAATACTGTTTCCCAAATCATACTTATATGAGTTATATGTTGAAACTAACTTGTCTCCTTACAGGGAACAGCTGAGTGAATATTTCTTGTACGGTGGGAACCAGTAAGGAACTGTTTCCTAGACTGCTATATTGAAAAGCAGTCATATACTCTTTATTGTACTTTACCCATGTTACATGTGCTTAGGAGTTGATTCGAAGATTTAGAGCATGGAAGCCTTCGAAGTCAATAGAGAAAGAAGTGATGTCTTTAACTGAGAATTAGGAAGCTCTAAAGTCTTGAAGCAAGATTACCTGAAGAATGGATGAATTTTCTTAAGTGTTTAAAAAGTTTTTCTTGTAATGCGCTCTGAGTATGATTATTTGGTAAGGGTGTTATAAGTGCAAGGTTTTGATTTGTTATGAATTCTGGTACATGTCTTGAACAGATTCATAACTTACTCATCCTAGGGAACTAGCTGGGTTTACGTGGAATATAATAGCGCGGATTGAAAAAGATTTTCCTACAATATTTTTCAAGATTTTTTTTTAAAATATTCTAAACAGCTGGAAATACATGAGGATATATTTGGTACCTTAGTCCTAGGAGTTTTTATCTTATTTGATTCTATTCCGTTGATTAAGTCAAATAAGATAAATATTTGCCTTGACCGACTAGCATATTGATTTTATCATAACTAGGGTTAGGTTCCATGCATTATACTCATCAAGTTATATATCCACATCTTCCCGGTTAAAATAGAGTATTTGAGAGAACACACAAGCACAAAACCCTACTTCAAGTCATATTAAACGGCACAAATCGAGCAAATCAATTTCTCTAATGCTTATAGAAGAATAATCAAAAGAGAGAAACTTTGATATTGTAAGTTGTAACGACCTGTCTTTACAAGTGCATTGGCGGAACATACACTAAGTTGGGTCTCAAGATGCGGAAATTTTAAAACTTCAAAACAACTTAAATAAAAGTCATTACATTCAATTCAAGGAGCAACATCAATAACCACACATAACAATTTACAAACGGCAAGTCCAAATACGACAACAAAAAGGGGTAGTCCTAATCTTCAATAACTCTTTCCCAGCAGCTCCAAAACAAATCATTCCTTCACCTATGTCATCTAAAACCACAAAAATTTCCACCTAGTGGCCATAACTAGACCATCCTTAAACACATATTTAACTTAAACAAGAATTTACGAAAGGCTTAAATAAAAATTCAATTATAGACCACAAAGCTTCAAAATATTATAGTCAAACTAAGTTAAACAAGTCAATTAAAAAACAAATAAATCCATAATAGTTAGCCAGTAAAAATTAAGCAATTTATTAATTTCAAGTTGTAATTGAGAAACACAGTGAACAAATCTCTCTAAGCCTAGATATAGTCAGTGGCAAACCTCGGTTAACCACAATGATAACCCTGTCTAAGAATTGCCAATCTCTCATTATCCGAAGCATCCCAGCTAATGAGAAGACAACTAAATCCAAAACCAATTCTACTATAGAGTGCTGTCATCGAAGGACCACTATGGACTAACCACGATTTCAAATTCAACAAACAAAACCATTAAGATCAATTCCAAAACAAATCCAAAACAAAAACCAAATCAAATCCATGCTCAGAGTACCACTATAAACTACCCTTAAGAACCAAAGGCCACAATGACAATTCCATAGTTCCACATTCATAAGTAGATTAAAACCAAATTAAGGTCAAACTCAAATTCAATAGCCAATGTCAACATCAAGTTTCAAAGATCAAAGTTCACCATTCAAGCCTTTGGCAAATCAATTAAGAAAGTAATTTAAATCAAAATGCACATAGAAAACAAAATAAATTCTTTCATAATCCATGTAATTAAGCATGAGAAAAAAAATACTAAGTTAGCACAAAATATTAGTTTAAAACCCACAAGACAACAACTAAAAAAATTACATTGTTAAAGGAACTTGGTTTAAACCATTAATTCACCAGAATTAAGCCAAAACTCATCAATAAAATTAATAAATAAATAAATACAAAACAGGTACTGTTCTAAATTATTTAAAACTTTTTTAAACACTTAGAGTAGATTATTATACCATTTTGCTAATAATTTAATAAATTCAAAAACCCAATCGAAATTATCTCTAAAATTACCAAATAACTCAAAAACAATTTATTAAACTTAGATAAATGTTAAAATTCAGTTTTTAAATCCCAAATTTATTAATTCCGTGGCTGTTTAAAACAGGAAACCAAATAGTCAATTAAAAGACCTTAATCGATAAATAGATTAATACTTAAAAGTTCCAACAATAATTATTTATTTAACCAAATTAATTAGAACATTACAAAACAGATTATAACATAATTTAGTACTGAAATTAACAGAATTCGTTTTTAGAACAATTAAAATAATTTCAGAATTTATAAATTGTTAAAACCGCATTATGACAAAATCGCTAAAAATTTCTTTTCAATTAATAAAATTAAACAAAAATTACCCAAATTATTTTGGACAATTCCCTACTTTTTTTAACCCATTTTTAGAGCC
>SNQN01009567.1:3800-23990 GCA_008642245.1 Bassia scoparia
TAATAAGCCACATACAAGACAAGACATTGCATTTCAGTGGTATTTTCGCAATCATATCTTCATATTATTCAACCACTAATTAAAATTGAACCACCCAAAACAGGACCTACATAACTATGATAACACACCCCCTTCAAACAAAGCAAATTTTYACATCAAAGGGATTCCACGATAAAACCCTAAAATTTCATTCCCTAATCAAACAAGCACAGCGATGAATTCACGAATTTCTRGTTGTATAACCTTGACAGCAAACCCAACCAAATACTCACACAAATCAAAATCATCAAACAAAACAGCAATAAGAAGAGACAAATAAATCAGAGGTCCAACAAAAATCCCCATTATAAGATAGATCCAGAAACATACTATTACGAAGAAAAACCCTAGATCGATTAATAAGTACCAAAAAAGCAGATTGTTTAAATTCCAACAAAATTAAAAACAAGAACCCTAAACAAAAACCTCTCATCCAACAAAAGGACTGAAGCTCAGTCGATGCTCTGCATGATATCTTCGGCAGTGAACTTGGTGCCCTTGTCCTTATCCGCAGCAGCGCGACCCTTGGCCTTCCTCTCGAGCAGGCTCTTGCGGTCCTTGTCCAACCTGAGCTTGGTGATAACCACCTTCGACGGGTCGATACCAACGTTAACGGTTGAGCCGTTAACCTTCTCGCGAGTAATCCTCTCAACATAGATTACCCACTTCTTACGGTATACCTGAACGACCTTGCCTTCTCTGCCCTTGAATGTTCCCCTCACCACCTGCACCTCGTCGTCCTTGCGGATCGGCATGGAGCGGACGTTGTACTTGGACCTGAGATCGGAGCTCAGTGGCGAGCTCATCATCACTCGTCGGACGCTCGATGGGGCGCTGAAGTGTGCCTTGCGGCATTTTCGGCGGGAGCTTGAGACTCTAGGGTTGAACTTCATTTCCGGATTGCTTGTTTTTCTCTCTCCCTCTCTCTCACACGCACACTGTTGAAATGAAGGAAGATTAGGGTTTCGGCACAACGGAGAAGAGAAAGGGTTTTTGATGCCGATTATGAAGCTGGGTTTTTTTTTATGCCACTTGCCACATTATTAGGCCCATTATAGGAAAACAGTTTGGGCCAACCCAATCAAAATAACTATTCTTTCCCGCATTCAACCACGTTAGTATATGTCTTCATTCTACTTCTACATATTTGGTCTAAACTCTTAGCACACTTAATCAAACTCTGAATGAGTTTGATTAAGGTTTAAGCTCACCCTTATATGGTCTAATTAACTACATAGCAAGCTTTACTAGCATGGTCTAACTATGGATATGTTTGGATGGAGTTTTTAATGTAGCTTTTTAGAGTTTTGATTAAGTCAACAATTTAGCTTATCTAACTAATGGAGTTTGGCAATTTAGCTGTGCAAAGTAGTGTTTAGCTTTTAAGGTAAATTTTCACAAAAAACTACTAGTGATAGCTTTTGGAGTAGCTTTTTTTAAACGCTGCTATATTACTCTTAAAAATCATATATTTTTTTTATTATACATTATTTCAACAACTACTTATTTTGCCAAACACTAACAAATTACAGCTAACTCCAACAGCTGCTGATCAACTGCTACAGCTACTCTTTACAATTGACATCTACCTCTACAACTAACCACTACTGCTACAACTGGTTTTACCAAACATACCCATAGCTATAGTCTAAATACTTATTAGCCCAATATGAGCTACTTAAACTCTCTACGACATTGCTTTAGGAATTAGGACTAGACTCACCATAAGCTTGTTTAATTGTACACCAGAGGCTCTAGAGACTGCTTTTACTATGTAACTTGTTTAGAGCCCCGTGCGTAAGTTTTCACCCCCAAATAACGATGAGGCAGCCCCTTACATCATGGGCAAAGTCACCTTGAATATGCTCATTCATGCTTCAAAATTCTCATAGCTCCTTCGTCATATTATAAACACAATCTACGATTTCGACCCCGTCCTATCATATATTTTTTTTCTTAAATTTTTCCCATATGCTTTCTCTTTATTTTGGCTAAAGTGGTGAGCCATGAAGACAATCAAGACATGACATTAGTGTAGATTCTCATGGGCAGATAGATGGCTCTTTCTCCGACCCTTTCTACGCATCAATTGCCTGGGCAGAAAAAGGATACTAAACAGTAACAATGATGAGTTAGCTAGAAGAACAATATGACGAGGATTATAAAGATCAAGTTGACCTTTTTTAAACTATCGAAGTCGGCCTTTAAAACGCTTTATACTTCTTCCGTTCAAATTACTCGCCTACCTTATATTAATGAAGTTCAAATTACTTGTTCACTTCTTAACTTTTTTTGAGCAACTTTCTTTCCATCTCTCTCCTATCACATAATTCTTTATTTTTCTTTTCTCTATCTTTCCAAATATTTTGTCGCGAGAGTCCTTTATTCAATTTGCAAACAAAGTGTGCCTTGTCCACCCCTAATTAAGAATGGTGTAAACTAATCCAATAATTAAGCAATAACTACACAATGCTAAAAACTATTAATCACCACATTCCATTATGATCCCTCTGTACGGTGTATCGCAGGAGGTTAGCAACCATAAATTACGACATTTGAGAAGCACCTTCACTTCCATGTACAAAATATCAAAAGATGACAAAACACAAGGATTGTCCTCTTTCTCGTGTACGTTGGCTTGTTACCCCTGTAAGTGTAACTCACTCTTCATTGGACTAATATTATACATTTTACTCTGTGAAATGATAAGACCAAGACTTTCTTCAATCTTCAAACTCCAAATCAATAATTCACGATCTCTCTCAAAACTTTTTTGTTTCTAGCAATTCTTCTCACCAAACTACTCCGAAGTCTGAAACCACCTAAACTACAGAAGTTTTCGTGCCATCATCCAATCAAACAAGTTTTTGCATTCTGGCATTATATTTCTACCTTTTTTTTTTTAATATAGAGTATATATTTTTAGCAGTCAACTAAGAATAACTTAGAAATTGTAAAGTCAGAGATGTGGAAGTTCAATCAATTGAAATTCTTTTTAAATAGAAAAATTATGCGGATATATATTGTAGGAGTGTAAGACTATACATAATAATAAATAATAATCTGATTGAAAACTAATAAATCAAGTAAAGGTGATGTCATACGTCGAAAACTATTTGCGGTTTAAGTCTTGTATAGAAGCTAATATATACTACATTATTGTCCTTGCTAGAAAGGAGTATTATTTTTGTTTTCATGATTTCAAAAGCCGGTAAGTTAGTATAGAGTGCCTTGAGATAACATATGCTGGTGTACACAGAAGTCCTAGTAAGACAGATCTATTGATGGAAGCAATCAAGAAACACAGATTTGTAATTGGACACAGAAGGAAATGTATTCTGTTAGACCATTGGATACTCGTATTTGAAGAAATGTAATACTTTAATTTGAAAAGTAAATATAATTATCGCAAGATAACTTACAATTTTCGCGCTAAAACAGTTCGATTTAGTAGGAGCAACCAATGAAGATGTTTTTTGCAGTAAGCTTGATCAATATAAGGTTCTCTCTCAATATTAGATACCTATAGGAGCGAATATCAATTATATATTTTCGATTTACTGGTAACGTGTTATATATAAGTAATTATATCAACGCCATTTGTGAAAACTAATCCAGAAAATAATTCAAATAAATGAATGTCTAATGTCATCTATTGAACTAACACAAATTGTATAAGAATCGTGTAACTATAAATTGCATTAACGCTACTACAGTTGGCATAATGTTGATATTATAGAGAAAAACACCAATTAGGATATATTTTTAACATTGTTCCAAATATAACACCTATATCATAATATAACTTAAAAATTGTTTGGCATGATAAACTTCATTATTATCTATATCTCATTCGACTCTTCACAACGAACTTACACAACTCTGAGGCATAAATATAACATTATGAGACATTTACACAATATACCAAATATGTATGAAAACCAACATACACTTTTGTAATTAAAAATATAAGCATTATTAGAGAACAAAATAAATATTCTAAACACACTTAGATTTAAGAAACAAATCTCTTACATACTTTGCAAAGAAAAAGTTCTAGGAAGAAAAGCCAGTGTTATATACATATTGGAGAGACTATATTCACAATTATATCAAGGGGTGGCCCATCCCGCAAGGAATTCGGAGTGAGCTGTTTGTGAGGAAAAAGATCCACTTTACCACAAGGAGTATTATATCTGATGCTTGGAGCTTAAGTGAGAAAGTATAAGGTAAGAGCCACTAGCCCTCTTCTCATTTCGGAGTTATGCCGTGGGTGTTATATGTCGTATTTACCAAATAGTAATGGATATCTGCTTTTGGAATGTTGAAATCAAGGTTGTAAGAAAACATGAAGCACAGGTGGAGAAATAGGGTTTCGCAGACGATATATATTGCTTATATCGTTATAGGTGAATGATAGACAGGGATATCAGAATACAGAATACGACTGACGTTAAATCTGTGTGTTTACACATATTATATTTTTCTCTTTTTCGCAGTACACGACAGATTTATCCATGTCATCACCTCCTCTCTCCTTTCACTTATTCGCCCTTCTCTATTCAGTCTGGCGCTGATGCTTGGTATGCTTATTTAATTTAATCAATTTTAAGTGTTGAAAGCAGATGCTACATAATTGATCCTATCTAGATTCTGAACGAGAAATCTCTTTTTATGTATAAGAACGCAGTATGTTAGTGTTTTGCACTTTGGTTATATTAGTATCTAATTTCAATAAGGCGCAGAACGGGAGAAACCAGACGTAAGAACAAGTACCAAAAATTTGCCCGGCATATGCAGATATTTCCCTCTTGCCACAAGGCTGTCACCCGCACTTTTGAGTATCTCCTCAAGTTCCTAACTATGAGCAGCTTCTCCATGATAAAGGTAAAAGCACTTTGACGTTCGAGAGTTTAACGTGACTAATACTCAAGAGTGAGCTAGTGTCATATTGTGGATACGTTATAATAAAAAAATCCTAAGGTCAAAAATCAATGGTTAGTAGATATTATGTTAATGTCGGAAAAACAATGCTCCATAGAGATTGACTATAAACGTGTAAAATAGATATTGACTGTACGTTAAGTGTAATTTCTAGAGTGAAATATATAGACTTAATCAGAACGATGTTTCCTATTGAATTGAATCAATTTCATTAAGTAGAGGAGATCATTATTCTTGCGGTGTATACATGAAATTTGTTTGAGAAATAAAAATATATTAGTGCTCTTTGTAATGTCAAAAGCATGAGACACCAGGTAGGTGGTAAATAATGGATGGTGAGAAATTTATGAATATTTTCGCATGGTGGTACGTCATATTAGCCTTGCATATATATAAAGACGGTTGTGAATATAGACACGGTTAAAGAACACTGATCTAACAATTTTGTGCTTATATTAAATCACATATTGTGTAGAAATAGTTAGAAATTAATTATTATTCTGTGAGATCTCATTCTATGATTGACAGAGAATATCATTGATGTTTTTTCTGGAAAATAATATTATCACAGGATTATGTGGTGCATTAGAAATCTCTAAAGGGGCGCAAACTGTTTTTAGCATTTTTTGACGGGTAATTTGTAAGAATTCTTGTTTAGTCATATATAGTAGTGTCAGTGGTGCGTAGTCTTATCGCGCTGATTACATTTAATCAATTATGAGCAAATAGTTGCTAGCACAAGTATTCATTAGAGCGGGAGAACTGCATTAAGCAAAAGGATATGTCCTAGGATCGTAGCATGTAGTAACTTAATACTATGTAGTGAGCGGGAGTGCGAAAAATCACTCCGATTGTAAACTTTATCGATTGACAAAAACGAAGTACTCTTCTACATATTTACTGAATACTGAGGGATGTAAGTTTTTGAATTTTATGGACTAAGCGAGACATGAACTAATATGGTCAAACAAATGAAAACAATTATGTTACCCACTGCTAAAAAAAATATTATTCTATTATGGTGTGCATTGACACTAGTCTATACAGGAATTAAGAAGAAGAGATTATTGGGAAAACGAGATGTACTAAACTAATTGTGTAGTTTCGTGTTGAGTCACATACACTCAAAATTTTTTCGAGTAAAAACACAGCAAGTTCTTTTATCACCAGGTTAGCACCATAGTGGTGATGACAGAAAATTTAAAATTTTCTATCAAGATATTTTCATTATAACACTCGAAAATAGTAAGTGTCATATACAAATGTTGTGGATGACGTGGTGCACACTATTTACGCAGGTAATGTTCATGTACAATACATCGAATAGGCCTGGATTTAAGATAGAGAGATATAAATGAGATAATGCAGATCAGCTTACGTGACTTACATATATGGGACTTCTGTTATTGTACACGAAAGCATGAAACGCGAATTATTACGTGGGTAATATTGTGTCCTGTTATTATGCAAAAGGGATGTGGTTAAACTGAAGTGAGCTGCACATGAATTACAAATCATCTATATAAATCACTAAAGTTGATAGATGCATCAGTAATAAGTATCAGTAATTTTGATAAACCTACTACAACATTATTACGAGTAAATTGTACTAACACAGAGAGAAACATTCTGCATGAAAGTGCATAAGTTATTTGAAGGCAAAGAAAGGATGTACATTCCGTGACTCTAAGGTAAACATTGAACAATTGATCAAGTATAAAAGCATAATTAGATTGCACAGCTCGTGATTTTGGAACGAATACATAAGCCAAAACTCCTCGGTCTATGTTACACTCATTTTTAAGTATTAGAAGCTTATATTAGGTCTGATAATTCTATAGTCTGATACATAATGTAGGGCTAGAACATGTACACTGAGGGGTACTAACGAGTAAGAGTTAAAACACTATAGAACTACTGTCAAGTTTTGATTAGGAAGATATTGTTATTGCCATGCACATCTCATATATATATTAAACAGAAAATAAGGAGGAAGTCCATTTTCTTTCATCTAAAGTAGTTGAGAATTCGCATCATAACTATTAAAGTAGTAGTTGAATAGGAAAAAATGGGATGAATTTCCCACGCACGCACCTCTATGTAATCCCATGATATATAGCATCTCTACAGCAAGAATAGAGACAACATAGAATAAGGATAATCCTGAGAGTTACTACTGACACGAGTTACTTTAAATGAATAATCGAGAGAGGAATTGGTACTAGTACAAATGTAAACTTCATAACTTCTGTATAGCTAGTGTCGTGCCTCAGATCAACGTCATATAATAGTTTAAATAGTTATATGTAAGATATTAGTGTGATAAAAAATTTAACCAGAGTAGTTTTAACTCTGCGACACTCCGGATTATTCACTTGTCTTGTAGGGTTCGCTACCAACTT
Organism: Bassia scoparia; assembly: GCA_008642245.1. Lineage (NCBI taxonomy): Eukaryota > Viridiplantae > Streptophyta > Magnoliopsida > Caryophyllales > Amaranthaceae > Bassia > Bassia scoparia. The sequence goes on from SNQN01009567.1 coordinate 11,186, forward strand.
GGGAATATTTACTTAAAGAAATGTTTATTTGCTTAAAACTGTCCGTAAACTATTTATTCCTTGTAGGTGTTAAGATATCTAAAAGCTATATATAGAGTGCTTAATGAATAGGGAGAAACTAAAATTTTTGATTTTCATGCTAAAATTACCAATTATATATAATAAAAAAAAGCCAGTAGTTGTTGACATTCCAAATGACTCATGATTTTAAACTGGCATAATAAAATGCTAATTATATGTTCATAGCTAATTATTAGATATTAAACTATAAATTTAAGATTTAATTGTCTAATTTTCATATATTCATTGTCGAAGGTCTAGAAGATCTTCATCCACTATAAACGTTATTTTGAGCGTATAAGGTTAGTTCGAGGATTGATGTGATCTTTACATTGAGAAAATGATAGACACAGTTTAATTTCTTACGAGTCTACATAATGACTTCATATAACAAATTATCAAAACTATGATGTGCCATCTAATTTGTCTGAGCAATCGAGTATTTAAAACACTCTTAGAGGTGAACACGCGACAGCTTCTTAAATAACCATCTTTTGTATGAAGTGCAACATAAATGTTTCTTACTCCTTCATGAGGTAACGACAATTAATTGTTTATGATTTTATACACTCATATAAATATTTTAACATATAAATTATGATTATATATAATCCATAAATTAATTAATTTTGTTATGTTTGTACTTATTAACTCTTCTAGCTATATTATGAGGATACGAACTTTGATTTTTAAGTTTATTTTCTTATGTATTTTATTTTTACAATGGGGATTTGATTTTGTGGTGTTATCTTATTATATTAATAGAATTTTAATCTATATCTGCCTGTATCTATTTGTTCGAACAATCTAAGGACTATTAATCGGTGACGCCTCCAAGTCTCAACTAAGAATCATATATATTGTTTGTTTTGTAATGCATGAGTACTCTTCACTAATTAATAAAATTTATTTAGTTGAAATATTTACAGATGCAAATTGAGATCACCCCTATTTATTATCATAGTCTAATTGATTCTATATTGGTTTAATTATTCAATGTTTATACTCCTTTCGCTCATTTCTCTAGAATATCTTTCAATTGCAATGTATATCGTATAGTGTTTTAGTTTTGATTTTCTAAGTGGGCGAATACTCTATTATTAATATTCAAATGGTGGCCCCGGACAACACTCTGCCATCCATTTGCTTATATAATCCCCAGCCCGATTAAATCCAACACGCAATTACTATTGAGAAGTTTTCTGCTCTCCGTCCTGTCTACTTCTCTGCTCTCCTCTCACCAACCTCCAAGGCTATCAAACCCTATTTGTCGCTCTCTGAAAACAAATAAAAATATATATTCTATATATTAATTTTCCAAACTTGCCAAGCCGCAAAAAAAATAAAAAATAAAAAATCAAGCGTGGTATAACTGGTACAATTCAACAATCTAATTAAAGTGCAATGATTAAACCTAAAAATCAATTAGCTTGACACGTAAAAAATAAATCACGAATTTAAAATCATAGAAATCAAATGTAGGACAACAATCAAGTCTAAGGAAACAAAATGATTCAAAATTTCGTAGAAAGAATTTAACAACATAAAAAAAGTTTTTACATTAAAATACCACATTAGCTGAATTAACTATACCATACCTCATCAACAGTCCGTCGAACCACATGAACTAGTGCAATCAAACACAACATAGTTAGGAAACAATTGAAAAATAACAAACCCAACAACTAATTTACCACCCTTATTGTCAGGTAACATAGATTAGATTTCAAATTCCCCACTATTACCGATAACCTATACAAAAAAAGAGCCTTTTTTAATTACACAGACTAAAGAAGCTAATACTGGTGTTCGACAATACTCTTCGCATTCTGTTCAAACCGCTCTCCCGACTCCATGGAAACCATACCAAAACAAGGATAATGACATGCTTTTAACCGCGATCGAACAAGGATAAAATGAAAAGTTTGCTGTGATGTTGCAACTACATTGAAGAAAGAGAAGGAGTAATCTCATAACATATATTAAAAGAGCGTTCCTCTAAAAAAAACGCCGCCAGTGGCCCTTCAACGTAAGTGTGCCTATATGTAATCTTCGAATGTCATACAACGCCACGTAAAGGTTAATCACTCACATACTAAAATAATTTCTTAGCAATTCGACCTATGACACTCAATAAGAGAAATATATAATAAGTCATGGCAATTTACCATCTAAACCACCTTTGATTGGTGATTCAATCCTGAAATAAACTAATATCAGAGTAGTCTTTTCATTTGAAGAGTAAGGAATTAAAGGTCATACCGCTCAATCATTTTCTCACAACAATATAAAACCAACTTTGTATGTTTTCAAATGAATAATGTTTTTTTAAATCGCCAATCCACACAACTTCGTTAATTAGTTTAGTATTTTCCAAAAAATTATGATTAAAGCCTCATGATTATAATGAGCCACAATTAAACATAGCGATTTCATCGATCTTTTCCATAATTTTCACATTAGTTGAAACCCGGGGCATCGAAGCCGGGAAAGAATACTAGTTACTTCAATTGAATTTTAGGTACTAGAGAAGTAAAAGAAGTTGAAAGCTCAATTTTTGTTGCAAAACTATTGTCTCCCTTTTCTTTCTTTCTTTTATTTTTTTATTACAAAAGTGGTTGATTTTGTTTTGTAGTATATAAAAAAGAAAAATGAAAAAAATGCAAAGTGATATATAACAATAACATTGGGACCATAGATAAGTTGTATATTAGTAAGTAATGGGTGGGCCCCAAAAAAGAGCTCTTACCTTTGAGACAACATGTTTTATATCCCTTTTACAATTGGTCCCTTTTTGTTCATATTGTTCTTTACTTTTTTTGTCTTCTCTTTTGCTTTTTATAATGTTGTAGCAATTACGCTATTGATACCTGCTACTCCGGATGATCTAGTAATTCTAAGAGCTAATAACGTGCAACAAACCCGAACTTCTGGAAGGGAGTCATTTCTTAGATAAGGTCAACGTGGGCTCTGCCGTTGCTCTGACTGATTCTTAGTAACTCGACAAATTGACGACTTTGCACCGGACGTATACTTCATATTTCTGCCCTATCAATTTCGATGGCTTTACTTAAGCGGATATAGTAATAAATGTATACTCTTTTTAGAACATATATACTACTTCTTCATTCTAATGAAATATGCATATTCACAATTTTGGATTTTTCTATTTATGTTGCATATTGTCTACTATTTCCAACTTAGGCATGCTTCTACTATGACTTTTTTTTTTACTTTGCACCCCGCACTCTTTTTTAGTTTTTCCCACTTCCCCTTACTTCTCCTCATTTCACATTCCTTCTAACGATTATTTTTCACTCACAGTATAATATGTTATTCAGTTAATTTTTCCTTAAATACGTAACTGTATTACTTCAACTGAAAGTAATAAAGGAAATAAGAATATCAGATTGATATTTTCATCACACTGATCAGAACTAGTCCTTAGATCCTAGCTGGCTTGCCTAGGTACAAGAGTGTGTCGGTATTCAAGCATTGACTATTGACATATAAGATTTTTCTAATTACTGAATTAATTATAAATGAGAATTATATAATGACTTTGAAATCTAATGACATTAATCACAACATTCGTAACATAATAGGCATATATATGGGAGGTTTTTTTTGCGAGATAAAACAGTTTATGTAACAAAAATTTTGCGAAAGAAAGACCTTTAAAGGTTATTACGAGAATGAAACCAACAAAAATTTTTTGCAAAAAACCGATACCCCGATGACACTTCAATGATTTTGACCGCGCCTTACAATCATGTTTGCCCTTCTAATTTCCCCTTAATCTCTATTAGTCACCCCATTTTCTATTAATTCCCTTCAATCCTTCTCCTCTTCGTATCTTCCTACATCCCTTCATAACTTCTCTCTCCTACCTTCATCCAACACCACCATAACTTAATCTGGACTCGACAACAACACACACACTACTTTGAGACACACGTCGTAGCATACGGGATCGAATGTCTACCTAGTCAACTACCATCTTGATTTACCTTTCAAAACAAGCAGAGCACACCATAATAATGAGCTCCTGTATATGATTGTCGAATCGCTAACCACTAGATCATCTAGTTTAAATTAGCATAGCTATTTCATTCTACAACTCATTCACAACTACACAATCTATAATTACAGCCCATTTTGCTACGTTCCGATTTTCGACAATGTGGCCTCCCCACACACGCGACTACAACACACCGATTCCATACACAGCAATATCTCTCAAACGTGACAACTCATTAATTGCTCGAACAGAACTTTCTGATGACTTTGATAACCCACCAACCTTCAAGTACAATCACCCTGGCGGGATTTTCCCATGTGCGGACCAACACAACATTATTACACTTTCTAAATATAATTGGTTAGTATGATACTAGAATACAAATGTGGTGCTGTTTTTGTTGTGTCTGAATTGTGTCATGAGTTGTGGATCGATAACATGATTTGAACAGAGATGCATAGGGTTTGAATTGAGGTTCATGGAGTTAAAAGTGGAGTTGATTTATACTGGTGGGGGATTCGAAAGTAGGTCGGTGTTAAAACTTAACAATGCAATGGTGTATTTTTGCGTTGCTGCTTACAGAGGGAGGCTCGCGACACGGGTGGTTTTCCGCGCGTAAGTACGGATTGTGGTTCGAAGGGGGTTTGATGGTCTTAGAGGATCGAACGTAATGGAATATACGCTCAGAGTGATCAGACTAGGCGAGTTAGGCGAAGAGAAGGTTCAAATGTGCGAATATGGTGGTGGTGACGACTATTCTGTAGGTCTATGTCTCTTGTGCGATTGACTGTTTGAGTGGAGGAGAAGTGGTAGATATGTGATCGTTAGGATGGTTTGGTTCTTGTGGAAATTCTTGTGTGGTATTGTGGATGCTAACACACCATACAGTGAGTTGGGGATCGGTGGTGGTTTTGGTTAGCACACAGGGAAAAAGTGAAGGGTATGTGAATAGGTACATAAATGGCTATTAGAGAGAAAGAGTACATTAAGTAGGATATGGAGAAAGATGAATTTATTTACAACCTAATTTAGAGAGAGTACCATAATAGACGATTATACGAGGGGAAAGCAGAATATAGTATGAATGTCAAATCAATGCAATAATTAAATACCTCATGTTCCGAGTGTATAACTACAGGATTAACGTAGTTGAGTTTTAAAAATATGCGGTTACTTTTTAAAAATAAAACAATTAATGGGGAACGCAATCAAAATATCATAGATTTCCTCTGATTCACATCTCTCTCAACACTAGTATAAACATAATCAGCATGGACAGATCACTTTCAATAAGTAGCTGATTTCTGGTTTAGAATCCAATTAAAAAGACGTTATGACGACTACGCTCTATGCTTGCGGTCAACTGTGAGTAGCTCACTTTTTGTCCGACAAAGTATAACCCGCCGCTCACTTCCGAAATGGACGGGGAAGGAGAGCCTTCCGTGTGACCGAGTTTCTTAAACTATCTGTCGATGGAAGTATTGACTATGACGTACCAGTCAACAACGCTTGACCATAAATCATAAGGCTCAAGGTGTATTCATTAGGTGTCCTCTTGATTGAGATTTGTCTATACGCGTACAAATAACGGAGAGAAAGTTAGATATGCAATATTGTAGCTAGTATGTCTACGACTTAAAGTAACGTAACATGACGATTTGTATGATGAACTTCATACTCTGATAATGGATATATTGGAGGAAAAGAGCGTGAGGAGAGCTTGTAATAGATTTGCACATGACAAAAAGAGATACGTTATGACAAGGTTTATAGCTGGAAAGTGAATTGCTATGCGAAGTGATATGGAGCCAGATTATGATATTGACTCAAACATGTTGCTTCAATGCGAGAGAAAGATGTGATATCAAGTTATATTGGGTTCTTGAATACACATACTAGCACATATAGTGGTGTGAGGTCTGCATATTTTTTCTGGAGTGATTGACTTTTTATTTTTATTGGCACTCATTTCTTATGAATCGAAATTATAAGTTTAATTTTCTTCAGCTAATTACTAGTGTTATATTTATTCTATATATGGAACTGTTGATATTGAGAGAACCAGTTGTCATATTTTGCATTAGTTTATATTTACTAGTTGGAATGTAATAAGGTTAAACCTTAAAATCATTACTATCCAATTTAATATCACTATAATAAGACAAATCTTTAAATACAATCAATTTAACATGACACCACCCCTTGACAACACTACACCTTATGATAAAAATAAGCGTCTGACATGATTAAGATGAGATTCACGATAGAGCAGTTACTAGGCAGTATGAGAGAACCATTGACTGTGAGTAGAACTATGCAAAAGTGTTCATATATAATATATAAGAAAATACTATTTGAGTGAAGAGGTGTATCGGGTATAGATCAAGAACATTGAGTTTACAACGACACAAAGGAATGAGAATAGCTCTCTAACTTTCCGAACTCAATTTCAGTTGAGAAGGCCCTAGAGGTATCATGATCTTCATGCTCGTCGGTAATAATATTGATTCCGTGACGACAACACTATGAACATATTTCACAATGTCTTATAGATAAGTGAAAATCAGAAAAATTATCAGACAATACTTAACGGACATAAAGAATTTATCTTATATTATACTAATATGGAGATATAGAAAAAATTATGTTGTATTGATGTATTAGACTATATGGTGTTTTAGAATGGGTATAATTGTTTTATATATCATATTTTGAGAGTTTGTTTCTCTTAGAGATATAAAGTATCTCTACTCAACATGAACAGGTAAAAAATGATAACAGATAGATTCACATGGAGAAAATATTTTAGTTTATAATATTTTTTGAGACTACGAACTTGCCAACTACAATATAAAAAATTGTTAGTTAGGAGATATAGGTCAAAATAATTAAATGCATGAAAGTTTAAAGTGATTGTGTAAAGTTTATAAAATAAAAAGCTACAACACTGAAGGAGAAAGCACTGTCACTATGAAGCAGTTTATGCTTATAGTTGAGAAACTATGCTGAATCGATATATTCTATCACAAGATTATTTTCATATGCCAACTATAGTGAAAAGATTATTAAAAATTACTAAAAACATTATCTGAATTCTGTTCGATTATACAACATGTACCTTAAATGAATCTGACCTATAACTATCTTCCTACTTAATCATATTATGATACAACAATATGATCTGACCTAACATATTATATAATAGATACATTAGCACGAAAGAATAAGATGGATATAATTAATAATTCAATAGGACTACTTTGTGATAATGACTTAGATCAGACATTCCAAAAAGGCAGTGCACAATCAATAAAAGAAAGGGAGATAAATATTTGCACCTGTTAACAGTATGATCATTTAGTAAGCTTAGAATACTCTATATACTACTTGTATTAATTTAGAATGATACTCATATTATTGGCATTAGGTAATCTGTGGTCTTGACGATAGTTAGTCTTAAATATACTATTATTGTTCTACTCTAGAAACGAACTAGTGCGTTGTAGTGCACTAATAGAAATATTGATTAAAATTTTTTATTTTGTGTTGAGGTAATAACGCGACTTGATCTACAGTAAAATAAATCGGTAATTTCTATTATTATACATCGCTCTTATAGCATTTAGAGACATGACTAGCACAACTAATATAATAAAAATAAAAGCTAAACACATAACGCATATCTCTACAATATTAATATGTGAACTAGTCTATCAAAGAAATTCTGGATTATGAGAAAATATATTAAACTAAAGGGAGAAGCAGTGAGAATTATGGAATGGAATATTGTAATGGAGCGATTTGTACTACAATTGTAGTGTAACACCGATTACCTGCACGTTCAATATTTATAATAGTCATCTTCCATGAAATAGTCTTCATAATTTAAATCAAGTAATCTCTCTTGCATCTACAGTTGTAAACCAAAAAAAATAATTAAAAGAAGGCAATCATATAGGTAGCATATTGTAAGGGTAAACTTAAACTTAGGTTTCAGTGATTAACATTTATATTTGAATTGATCTGTTGGTGAAATATTGGAGCCATGAACACTTAAATTTGAAACGATGTAATAAATGAAAATAAATAAAGAAAGTGTGAATATACAGAATTAGAATTGTGTCACAAAATAGTAGTTCACATCATAATGGAGGAGAATAATGAAATGATGCAAATAATTAGTTTTGATAAGAAATTGTAAAATATTTTAGACGCTAAGCAAAAGTAGGAGTAAGATGAAAGGTAGACTATAGGAAGATGAATAAAAGAACATTAACTGCGGGTCACACTTGTCAGTTTTGAAACATACGAAGTATTTATCAAAGAAGTCGATACGGAGCATTATGGTTTTTAGTTATACTGAAGTGAAAGTAGATTAATCTAAAAAATAAGGAAAATAAAGGAGGACTTATGTGACATCACAAGAGATGAGAAGAGATTATGTGGGTGAAATAAAAGAGATGAAAAAGTGGAGGAATGGGGTAGCAGTTTAATTATATAGAAGGGATAGACTTGGTATCATGTTAACAAACTTGATTGATTTAGGAAAATGAAACCTTAAAAAGGAATTTGAAATGATATACTGAGTAGTAATTTCAATTCGTCGATGCCGTACCATAATGTTTTATGTGTTGGTTGCAACTCATTTTTGCCGTGTAAGTACTCATTATGTATCCATTGATATCTTATAATCGTTTTGAAGGATAATAATGTGTTCATTGAAATAAATCAAATACAGCTGACATGCAACACAATGTTACACATCAATTTTTTGTATGTGGCACCCAGCTGCAATAGATACAACATTTGGGTTGACATCTTTTTCACATAGCTACAAATGGGGCAAAGCCTGTTTTACGTCAACTGAATTTCATTCAACTCCATTCATTCAGTTCACCTAATTATATGTTTAACTAATTTGATATTACGAATGATGAGAGATAATAATAATAATAATAATAATCATAATTCATAATCATAATCATATATAATAACTAATAATAATAATAATAATTAATAATAATAATAATAATAAATAATAATAATAATAATAATAATAATATAATATAATAAATAATAAATAATAATAATAAATAATATAATAATAATTATATAATAATAATAATAATAATAATAATAATAATAATAATAATAATAATAATAATAATAATAATAATAATAATAATAATAATAATAATAATAATAATAATATTAATAATTGAATAAAATTAAAAATAAAAATTAAAAATAATAATAAAATTAAAAAAAAATAACAAATAATAATAAATAAATAATATAATAATATAATAATAATAATAATCAATAATAATAAGAAAAGAGAAGAAGAAGAAGAGAAGAAGAAAAAGAAGAAGAAGAAGAAGAAGAAGAAAAAGAAAAGAAGAGAAGAAGAAGAAGAAGAAAGAAGAAAAGAAGAACGAAGAAGAAGAAGAAGAAGAAGCAGAAGAAGAAAAGAATAAGAATAATGAAGAATAGAATATAGAATAAGAATAAGAATAAGAAAAGAATAAGAAATGAATTATTATTATTACTTACTATTAATATTATTATTATTATTATTATTATTATTATCTGTTAGTATTATCTATATCTAATAACATTATCCTAAGTTAAACATTTCTTTAAATATCATTAATCCTAATTTCAAAGTTAATAATTTTCGTGCACATTTTTTAAATAGTAAATATTAATCAAACTATATCATTATAATAGTAAAATATTACTACAAGTTTAATATTAATCTAAAAGTTTAAAAATTAAAACGAGGTTTTTTAAAAAATCCCAATCAAGTTAAAATAGTTTAAATATATCCAAAGATTTACTGCGTATTATTAATAATGTAAAATAGTATCCAATGAATATATGTATTATTAATAATCAGTTAACTCCAAAGTTATATTTAATACATTTAAAATTAATCCAAAGTTAAATATTAAATTTAAGTTAAGAAAGTTAAATTCAATCCAAGAATATTATTATTAATAAGTTAATATTAATCTCATATTTTTATAGTAATAAGTTAATACGATCCCCAAGTTTAATATTAATCCAAAGTTAAATATTTCAAGTTCAATTCAGTTGATTTCAGTTACTGTAACGAACCACACCTACATTAATAATTTAGTTTTTATTTGAATGTTGAATAATTTTTTTTACAATAAATTTTGAATTTCAAATCTATTTGTATTTCCATGCATAAATGATCATTTTTTTAACTTTTCTAAAATATTTATTTTCAAGAATTGAAAAATTAGAAAAGTTAGATTTATATTATTTACCTATTTCCTCCTAACAATTGATATTTACTAACATGATGAGAGATTGATTCAATGAATAAGAACAAAAATTTATGATTTGCATGCTAACCTGATCAATTATATTTATTCCATGGTTTCAAAACTGCATATAAAATGGCTAATTATATAGAGCGTAGCATAGTTTAAGACATCAACTCCTAAAATTTAGGTTAGTTCACCCAATTCACCTTTGGGGTAATCAGATTCGAGGATTAGTTTATGAAAGTGGTTTAGGTTCCTGTCCTCTCCCTACCAAGTGTAGTCCAAAATTCACCACTACACTCAAACAATCAATTGGTTCCTATATTCCATTTGAGGTCTGGTTATTAATTGTTAGGTAAGGTAGTGAATTGTTTACATTAGACATATTTGGCAATGTTTTTTTTAACACATTTAATGATTCATATACTAATTTTTCAAACTATGAGGGGTCTAATTGTTAGACCAATTAAAGACATATCTACAACTACATTAAATCACCTTTAGAGCAACTTAAGTTTTTTTTAAAAGTTTTTACTTCCTCCATCACTAAAAAATATCAACAATTTCTAATTTTGAGGTACTAAAAAAGATTCAACAATTTTATTCTTTTTTGATATTTACTTTGTAAAATAAGAAAAATCCAGCTCCGGCGACCATTTACCCGACTAAGAAATGACCGTTGTGAATAACCGACCGCAGACGATCCCGTTATCCGGGTCGGAAAAACAAATACCGGTCGTTGAACGGTGGATTACCGACCGAAGTACAAACAATAGGTAATTTAATCAATTACTATCGCTTTGGTCGGTATAAATAACCATACTCGTATTATACTTTTTGAAATAAATCTTTTGTCGACCGCAATATACGATCCATACGGTATTTTTTTTTAAAAAAGTAAAGCCCCGTTTATTTCGCCTCATTCTACTTCCTTCCCACGGTCCACCTTATCACCTCATTCTACTCTTCACTTCCTCCTCCTCCTCCTCCTCCTCCTCCCCCTCCTCACTCCATGTTCATTCTCCCTCTCCTCTCTTCCTCAGAAGAACTACTTTTGCTTATACTATCATTCACATAATAATAAAAGCTAAAAAGATCTTATGAAAACAAGTGAAGTTAAACGCTCTGTAGCCCCTTGGTTTATGAGCGTAATCGAATTTGATTAAATGTACAAGGAATATTGTTGACTCTTCTAAACCAATGTATTAGTGCTAGTAATTACTATTTTGGAGTGATAAAACGTACTATATATTAAGTTTCGAATAGCTCATGTTGAAGATTTTAAATTTACATTCTAGCCTACTCGATCTTGTCGTTTTTTTTTTACATAAGATTGTTTGGCCATGATTTAGTGATGTTTACATTTGTTATGATTTTATTCTTGTAAAAAAATCATGAGTGTAGAGCAAGTCTTGAGCCTTTGACTTCTTTACATTATAAAAAGTGTGCTACCCCAAAAATAACAATTAAATTTCACTTGAAAAGCGCACAAGCAAATAAACACAATAGATTTCATTAAGTTTTGCCTAGAGTTTAATAACAAAACAATACTTTAGATGATAGAAGATAACAATAGAAAAGGTAGAAAATTAATTGTTATTATTTTTTTATACATTATTTTCTACTTAATTTTTTCATGCATTATTTGATTTTTTTTACTGACTTTACTCTTTTTGATATGCTTATTGCAAGTTATTTCATAATGTTTTCATTTTGTTGCAGTTTTTGCCTTTATTGCAAATTGATTTCCTCTTCTCTATCTAAATGGCATAGGAAACAATTTGTTGCTTCATGATACCTAAAAGCAGTTGAAATTTCAATCGTGAAATAAGACCACAGAAGGTCAATGTAAGTATAACAATGCATTATAAAAGTTAATTATGTGCCTTGAGACACATACATATCACACGAAGCTCAAGAGATAGCAATTGACTGTTTGTAGATCTTTGTAGAATAACAAAGAGTCATGTTAAAGGAAAGAAAAGAAAACTAAAAACAAGATCCTTAATTCTTCTAAGAATTACACATTCTACATGTTATTAATCCAGACTAATAATTGCATATGACTTCATTAATTATCAGTCCAACAATTTCACAATGTTCACATGAAGGAATGATACGTAAAATACTCTCACAGTTATTAAAAGAAGATTATGCCAATATAACGGTCACAATATGATTCAATGCAATACGAAAGGATCTTCAGTATGATAGAAAGAAATCTAGGATCAATGTAATACAATTCGACCAACTTAAAATTTCTAAACGTAGCACTATGTAATGGATACGCCCATTCGATTTACCAGCATCCCATTATAGTACACATTGTAACAAAGCCCCCTGACAAAATTCCTACTAAGGACAGTCCATGTTGAGGCTTTCAGCAGGGAAACCAAGAATTGACCTCTACATAGCCTCTGGCCCAAAT
>SNQN01009568.1:0-13610 GCA_008642245.1 Bassia scoparia
GTAACTAGTATATTTGGACATGTAGTCTCCCTTACTATGTCCATTTCAGTTTAATTGGTGGGGGCGCTCGTCGATCGAGAACGTAAATGAAGATACTTTAATCACAGGATTACTTTCTTGTTAATCTTCGGCACTAGACAGATCTGTGGAATGTATTGCAACGATGCGAGACGTGTTAGCTGAATGCATTCATCTGCATCCACTGTGCAGCGACTCATCCGAATTCGATTCTCTGTTTGTTGTGATGAAGATACCCCGAATCTCACCTTTGACGGTTACTCAGGTCCTCGAGACTACTTTCTGTCAGGTGGAGCCCGCAACTCAGATACTTAGGTGACGGATTGGGATCAATACTTATTAAAATTCCTACAGAGAGTGTGTATGTGTCTTTTGATAGCTATTTACACTGGTATGTTAGCTGGAGTTACCTTCGTATGTTGCCAATCATACTTGACGCAGGCAGTAAATATTCTATTAATGTCATTCTGTAATTCGTATTTCAATACTATTGTATTTGTTGTGAAATTAGAGTTAAACCTTAAAAAAACAGTGAAAATGTCCTATAAAATAATGCCTAAATCCGTACAAATTCGATTTTCACTCCATTGATGATGGATGATAGAACTCTTCAAGTCTTGAGAGAGATTGGATGCATCATGGCGCTGATTGATCGCCTCATCTGGCTATTGGCATTTGTGATAAACTGGATCATGAGTTGATCGCTGAGACATGGACCGTTCGTTGAGACTTCATGTTCCTGTACAACTTAATAGGCGCTAGTCTGCACTCCAGACCGTCCACGCCTCTGTAAAAATTGTCCAGGATCACCAGGCTGTCTGGTCAATTCCACTCGGCCTTTCTCGTGAAATTAGATTGCATGAGATCTATGTCGTTGCTATACGATGCAGACGCTTTCACATTATGCGCTCCCAGTGCAAAACTCACTATTTGGGTGAATAACTAATCTTTTTGATACCCTGTTATTAAATAGATTCTCAATCCCAAGTTGCAAAAGTGATCTTTGCTTTGAATATTCATGCACATGCAAAAATGATGGAAGAAAGATTAAGAGATAGTACATAATAATAGTTCAAAAAAAGTGAGTACGATCGTAATAAATGGTAAACCCTCGAAGCTCATATTGAAAAGAATTTGGTGGAGGGTGATGACAACCCACTTGCTAAATATCGTGTTCTTTAAAAGAGTGGATGAAAATCTGATTTAAATGGATGGAAAGCTGGTGGTCGCGCTGATGGAAAATTTTTTACCCACTAACCAATTCGTTTTCTTGAGCTCAGTACTTAGATATCACCCATCTTCACATATTAGTATTGAACATGTTAAAGAAAGTATTGAACTAATAATTAATTATATTATATCCTATCATCAATGAAGATTCTTCGGCTACGATGACAAACATGGGATATAGGTTATACAAGTGCTTGTCACTACAGATGCTTTAGTTTTAGCACAGTGACTGCGCCACCTTGTGAGATGAGGATAAATCATTGAAATCGGGGTGTGGCTGATGCGATTACGAAGGGTGATGCTCTCCTGCTGACAGCTATCACTTTAAGTATCATGGATAACTACAGATCGCTACTCTGGGACTGAGTGCCATGAGGATAGTGGAGTTATGAAACTATGGGATATAGGGTATCATTTGTTGTGAGGGAAATGCGCTTTCATGTATCATACCTGTGGATTTTAAGAAAGTGGGTCATTAATTGTATTGATTCCGAACCGTCTTACTTTTAGATAAATATATTAAATCAGAATATAGATAAAAATTGAGGTTGAAATTTAATGTTGTAGACAAATAAATTATAAAATTGATCAAAGAATGAGGGAGAAACTTTAAGATAATCATACACTGATTTATAGATTATGATTTAGGATTTTAAAAGAGATAGAGCAAGAATAAAACTGAATTAGGAGAAACTAGTAAATCCCGCGATGCAAGCTTATAAACTACTTTTTACCTACTTTGAGGATAGCGAAGTAAAAATCTAATATAGGAGTGGGTAAAAAAAATATAGTATATACCAAGTAATAAAAGGTAAATACGATGAAAGAAGACGTGCTTTAATGTTTTCATACCTTATTATAAAATTAATTAAACACTTTTAATAAAATGGTATAAATAAAATGATAACGTACAATCAAATTTAATACACTCCCTCAGTATAAAACTATTCACATTGATTAATATAGTAACTGGTATGTGGCCCATATGAACAGCTCAATATCTACAGTGGTGAGTACACCAATCCGCTACCGCCTAGTTTGGGTGGACCTACTCATATGATAAATATAATAATAAAACAAAAATAATCAATAATAATAATGACAATACTCTTTATTAAAACTCTTTGCTGACCGTACCAGGTGAGGATCAGTGAATATCTCTTCGAGATAACCACTTAAACCTTCTATCGAGCGCTTAGCACCGATATGCGAATCAGATTCGGTCCTCTGGATTTATATCCACGTGAATTGTAATTCGTCTTAAATCTTATATACCACCGAGTAGGCTGGACCGTGTGTTTCTGCTAGACCAGATATCTAGCTGTTTAAAAAAAAAATCCTCCATTCTTTAATTTTCGTATGAGTAAGATCCGAGCTGACTGTCTAGATATTCCTGTGCAGTTAAATTAATGGAACCACTCTCTATGAATTCTAAATTTATAGAATGAAGCGTATATCTAAGCGTCAAGTGCAAAGAGTAATGCCGTACGAGCGGTAATATTCTTATGTTATTTATACAAGCATCATTTCGCGGTATGCATGTTATCTTCCATATGGCTTAGAGTATCTTTCTTGAACCTTAGCCATCTGATACTCCGCTGTTCTTCTCCCTTTTGATACTGCAACTGACAATTAATTTTTCTTGGTTATAATATTTGGTTTTTAAAAGTTTATTTCTTATCTAACTTGAGGTGTAACAATAGGAATGTATAGAGTCAAAGCAAAAGGGTACGTTCTGTATTTATATATAATGAGGTCACCAATCCATCAGTTAATCCGATACTTCGATATAGATATATTTTAATCAGGTAAAAGATGGTTGGGGACTACACTACTGCTTCCAAAACTTTAGAAATGAGACTACTTTCCACCATTATTTTTTAAAAAATAACTACCCATTATTGCAAAACCATTTAGAAATCCTACTCCTTTGGTTCCAGGAATATAAGCTGATTCCGACTGTGGCCCACGTGCTTTTATGTTTCCCTCTCAAAAATCTGCTGAGCACGAAATTACGTTTTTACCCATATATGTTCCTAATGTACAGGAACATATTAGCGACTAACACCGACCTTAATTTCAAATTCATCACAATTACTTAGTCTTTTACTCCTTATACTTCATCTCAACATCTCTATCTCCTCTATCGTCGTGCGCTTCTTTTCTTCTTCCATTCTCCCCTCAATATCGAGTCTCTCTAGCTCTGTCGCCTGCGACTCTGGTAATTCATCGTCTTATCTCCTTTTAATGCGTGGCGCTAAGTTTGCATGTTCGTTAGCCGTCTGTGCAGCGGTGATGTCTCGATGAGTGAGTTGTGGAGATATCAAGGGAAGAGTGTCCCTAGCCGTAGCCTATTTCTCCTTCGATCCTCGGAAGGGATGATTCTAGCTCTGAAATGATCGGAGTTGACACTAGCGGCGTATTGACCGAGCTTTTTGACTTTGATCAGAGTTCTCTAGGACCCGTTATGTCTTTTGTTGAGACTATTTCCTAGTGCTATAGTGTAACTTTGTCTGATGCTGAAATTGACCAGGTAGTGTTGACTACTCCTCTGCTTGAGACTTGGCAGGTTCAATTCTAGGGGTTTATGCTTCATCTGTGCCCGCTAGGCACCGTATAATTTTAGACGATTATAAACTGATCCGTTTCGTCTGCCCTGTACTTGAAATACATTTTAATGTTATTTACCGCTGGAGTATGCAACTTTTTTAATTGGTATATTTCTCCATAATTTATCAGTGTCGGAGCGATCCCTTGTGATCCATGCCGTGTGATGGATGGTGTTGGCTGAGAATCTTAGAAAATCATCTTGAGAGAGTGCGCTCTCGATGTTATGCGTGAGTATGTTGAGAGGCTAGAGGTCTTGAAAAAATATCGGTCGTTCTATCAAGCCTTGTGGATTGTTACTCGGTGTCGAAATTGCTCTACGTTTGCGTGTTAAGTAGCTTGTTCAATAAGAGAAGTACGAAACATACATGCTTTATCCATGCAGAGTCCGTCCTGCAAGCTGATATAAGGTCGAGGGATAATCAGTCCAACTGAGTTACAATGTGCTTGTGTCCTTGTCGCCTCGGTAAGAACCTTCAGGGCATGCGAGAGCCTAGGAAAGGACGTCAAGGAGGTACGATGGAATATAAGGAAACTGTGGAGAGGAAAGAAGAGAGAAACAAGTAACATGTTATTGTCGTGTGTTGTGAGCTAGCCATGAGAGCGCTCAACTCTCCTTCTAACTAGAATGGAGTATAGGTGGTGTAGAATTCGCCCAGGAAAGTACTAAGTAGTTAGAACTTGTTCGGATCGGTTTGTCGGAATGGAGTATCACACTCCTGAAGCATTTCTGATAAGTAGCCTCCAAAGTCGACCACAGAGCGGGTCGAACCTTCTCTAGCAAATGCACTAAGTTGAAAAAGCGCAAAGGATTAAAAAAAACTGTTCTCGACCTCGACACGTGGCCCAGGCAATGATCATTAAATTTATAATCCGATGTTCTATGCTTCATGAGCTTTGGAGAGAGGTGGTGGAGCTCGCTTATTCATGACATATATGCTCTCACCCTTAACCACCTGTCCCTACAACCGTACCAATATACTTCCTTTATCACCTATTTTGAACTACCACCTTCTCAACAGATCCCAAAAAACTAGATCCTTCCAAATCAAGAAAACCACAACAAAATGCAAACAAGCCTTTTATTCACCAAAACCCCTGCTGACTCTGTACAACACCAAGATGTATCAAACAACAGAAGTGGGTGAGATGCTTACAGAGGAGAGAAATAAAAGAAAGGTTAAAGGAACAACAGAAAACGCCACATAGTACAGTACTAGGGGATCCACAGAAAGAAAGATACTCTATGCTTCTGGAGAGGCGTAAAAATGACCATGATCACGGTATTCATATAGATCGCGGAATGTCCCTGAGTCGATTGAAGAGAAACAGTCTGGGTTGGAGGCTAGGCACCAGTTTAAGCAACGAAGGGAAGAGAGAAATGTTATTAATTTCACCCACAAGAGGGTATTGTAGGCTTGAAAGTTATTGTACCGGACTCGAGGCTGTTGCTAATAGTAAGATTATGAGGAGTTGATGCGAGAAGAAAAAAGTGTCCTGACCTGAACATAGGCACTGCAAAGAAGTAGAGAGAGAAGTAGTATGGCAGAGTGATTACTCTCTTAGTGAGCATAAATGCTTTAGTAGAGAAGAGAACTTCCCAGATTGTCGTGTCTTTAGTCTTATCCGTTGCGACTATATGATGTGGGATTATAATATGGTGAAAAGTCCACATCTTCCAAAACCAAAGAGAAAACAGTATTGGAGGATGGGTGTGCCATTCACAGCTTCAAGCGTTTCGGATCCCCACCACAGGTTTTAAGATGTTCAGCTTAAGGCATTCCCGAAGGTTGTCCAATTATTGCTATACTGAGATAAATCATATGATACTATTTCTGTATAATGGTACTTAGGAGCTCTGCATACTGTAGTTTGTGAAGAGATGTGATTGTGAAGTGGGATTTGGCGTAGAAACGTCGGTTCTACTCGGCAACCGCATGGGTGTTATGAGGTTCTGGAGAAGTTAGTAGTAAAGGCAAGTTTGTTCGGACTGTAATTTAGAATCTTTTGCGCAAGACAAAGATATACGATTTGATGAACCCATACTTGAGCATTTTGGAAGAAGCAAACGTCTAGGTTCAAGGAAGACATACTTTCCGTGTGGCCTAACACTACTAGGAACATCAAACCCTACACAGATGATGTACAAGTGCATCTATACTATAATATATCTTATATGCTACAATTAAAGATAGCCAAAATATAGTTATGTAAATGTGGAAGGGATTGAACAATCACTCTGAGTTGGGAAGTGCTCTTATCAAACAATCTTGGTATTAGCATAATAAATAGAGATCTAGGAGTTGAAATAAAGTATTACAGAGGCATGTATGCCAGGTAGGGAAAGTTGATGTTTTAAAGAATATCTAATTTACATAATTTTTGCTAATATATAATTATGAGGGAGTTTTACAGATAAGACAACATGTGCAAGATGGTGCACTGCTGAGGCGTAAAATGATTTAATATTGGTCAATTAATGGTAGACCTTTGAAGGTACGCAATCCTGGGTTGAGGAGAAAAGAATGGTATACATATAGTACAAAAGGTATACACAGCACCATAATTGGAGAAGTGGAGAGAGCTCGTTTGATCTTGTGTCAGAAGCACATGTAGGAATTTTGGGTTTGTCCAGCTTGCAAGGAGGGACTTGAGGAGAATAGTGTGCAGAAAGTTGGCTCCTAATCTCAATTAGCATGTGGATGGCAATGTCCCACTGTAATAAGTGTGGCTTATATCCTGGCATGATTCTAGTTGCCATGAGATAATGCAAAAGAGATGGGACAATTATTGACCGACAATGAAATGAATCCCTGTAGCAAGGAGACTGGAGGCTTTGAGCAAAGCCTCAATAGATACTTACCCGGTATAAAATGGAGATACATTGCTTAATGCTCAGTATGTGTTGAGCATGCAATATATTAGGAAAATTAACCAAAATGCCAATTAAAGGAAAAAAAGGGGGCTAGGTATGGGATACCAGTTTGGAGGCTGTATGTGTTATAGGATCTGTAGACATATGAATGAATTAGTTGTCCCCAACAAATCTCAGAAGGTATGACCCTAACTAATTAATTTTTTTCAGCGTACTAATGCTGAATATTTCCATCCAAATCTAATGTATCTAACTGGTACAATGATCAACTATTAATCATATCTAAATTCTAATCTATCTCAATATTGTGACTAGTCAATTCATCAGAGATCTATCACTGATTCCATCATTTCGTATAAATAAACTCCTCTTATGACACCAATAGCTCCACGAGTCTCATTATGAACCTCTGTGGTAAGCCGATTCAAATATTGAGGGTGATCTTACATTATATTTTCATAGTTGCATTAGTTCATGGCGGCACATATGATTTCAGATGATAAAACCAGATTCTCTAGAGGCATGCAGGACAAGCTGACCACTTGTCACAATATTAAAAGGTTAATGACATATTTCAAGTATTAGCAGTTTAAATGTTTATAAGATGATCGACCTTTTGATTCAAAGTCCTAATATATGAATTTAGTTGAAACTTAATAATTGAACTGTGCATGTTGAGTAAGTAAATTATTAGATACGTACACAATTTGTACATATGAATTGAGTTTTATTTGAGAGTATACACTTCACATTAAAAACTAGGTTGATTCTGTGATATGAGAGATGTTCGATAACAACTTAAAATAAACGATAAGGTATAGTACATTTTATGAAGACATAAGATGCAAGAACGATGAATAACTGCATGATAATGAGAGCATTAATTGAGCAAAGAGTCATAACGCACTATTTCAAACTTTATACTTAAATAGTGATTCTTTAAACTACAAGTAATTGCTTTAACACATCCATCTGATATGTGAGAGAAACACTTACTCATGAAATTGTATAGCATCCTGAATGAATATAATGAGATTGGATTTAGGAACAAACTATTCCACTAAAAATGAATAAATCCTATTGAAAATATAATGTATAGACACGAAGGATAAATATAGAGATTATGAAGCAAGGAATGTTAAATGAACTTAACGTGTTATAATTAATCGCTATAGATATGTAAACTAAAACTGAACTTAATTTACTGTGCTATAGTTGAAAAATAATTGAATAAGTGCTATTGAAATTGAACTTAACTGGGATTAACTAAAACTGAAATAAACTAAAGATGAGATTAATTGAAACTAAACTAAATAATTAAATATAGGATTTACACTTGATTCATATTTTTACGTGCTATATATAAGTAAACAACTGAACTGAAATAAACTGAAACTAAAATTAATTGATATTAAAATAAATTGAAGTCAAAATAAAATGAATAATGAATAGAGGATTGAAAGAAGTTTTTGTAATATTAGAGGCTGTTTGGTATCGGTTTTTGTTTTTAGCTTTCAGTTTTTTTTTTGAAAAAAAAAATGAAAACTTGAAACCAAAAAAATTGGTTTAGACTTTTTTGTTGTCACTTTTAAAAATTATCATGTTTCCAATAAGTTTAAGTATTTTTTGTTCTTTTGTATGTTATATTTGACAAGACTTTTATGAGCAAAAATTAAAAAACCACAACAATGYCGAACAAGCCCTTAGTTGCTATATTTTTCGTTTTTGGGTTTGATTTAATTTAGTGGCTACATATCTAAATATTTCCGTTTTAGGTTAGAATGTTCTACAATATATTTACTACTCGTATTATACACTTACACTTTATTAAAATACAAAACTACAACAAATACGTAAATATTGTATTCTCAAAAAATTATTAATCTTCTAATACTAACATCCACTTCTCTCTTCTCCAAACTTAGCTTCTTACTTTTAATAACTGAATTGAATTGAGATGTTTGGATCCTATCATAACTCAACTGTTGAAATGAACTCATAACCCTAACTTGTACTACTCCAATATCAAGTTGCAGTGTTGGAGTTCTGTCTAGTTCTTAATAATGAACTGGGGCAACAATATTAGACCATTAAGCTATATACAAAGACTTAAATGAARCTGGTCCACAATAAATTTATTGTAGACCAAAAAAATCACGTGATTAACAAATCACAATACTTAGTTTGCTTTCCGATTTTGTTGCCACTGCTATTGTCGCCGAAGTTCCAGCAACTCCCACCGCCATACCCTCCATAGTCGCCGCTTCCATTTCCATCGCGCTAGAGGTCTGAGACTTCTATTTTATTACGATATATAGATTCTCTGTTGTGTTTGCTCCATTATTGCTTCTTGTATTTTCGTTTACGAATTTCATTTTGCATRGCTATWTGGTTTGAAGGTTGAGTAAAATGSCATAATTAAGTCTCATATTCCTTTCGTTTTGAGAAAGAAGTCTGATGTAAATATTATACTTCGTAAATTAGAGTAAGGAATAAGCCTAAGAAAGAGGAAGGGAAGAAATAAGTACTAATCAGTATTAAGTCTCGAGTCTCAGCCAATTTTGATTTGACTTGGAAAAATAGGATTTCATTAATAAGATAATAGTCACAAAAACAACCTACAATTAAAAGAAGAGAAACAAAAATCTCAACAAAAATAGAAAAACACCTTAAAGTACATTATTAATAGTTATTAAAATTACATCAATATTATCAGAATACGACTATAACAAACAAGTATAAATAAAGTATGCGAATATACAAAGTATTGTATCATATTAAATACGATATCATACACAAAGCTACAAAATATTCACACAAATATAAGATATAAGTATATGATACAAAAGTACATTATATCATATTAAGTACAAAAATAGATTCGAAGTTAACATAATATCACACACAATATAAATATAAAGTATAGGATACCGAAATACATTATGACGTGTTAAATACACAATAACATTCAGAAATACATAATAATACAAAATATAAGATATAAATGTATGATTACAAAAAAATTTAAACCCATTATAACGTATTAAAATACACAATATCATTCAAAAGTACCATAATATTTCACACACAATTATAAGATATAACTATATTATACAGAAAGTATATTAATTGTATTTAAAGTATACATATCATTGAGACGTACAAATATCACACACAAGTGTAAGGATATAAATATATAATATAGAGTACTCGTTACATTATATCTTATGTATAAGCACACAATGTAATTCGAATTACATAATATCATACACAAATACAAGATATAAGTATTATGATAAATGATATATTTTATATCGTAATAAAGTAAACATCGAATATCATTCAGAAATACAAATATCATACACAAAGTATAAGATTAAAATAAATTAAAATAACGAACTTGCTGTATCATTTACTATCCTACCATCATGTTCGATTTCATCTAAATGAGCATTAAAAAAGGAAAAAAAAAGCAGCTCAACCTTCTTTTTCTCTTCTCACGCACCCAAAAAATCAACAATTCCAAACCATCTTGTGTCACTAAACTCCATTAACTGGGCTGATTAACCTCAACTATAAATCTGATTCCGGCATTTTTGGACGAACCATCTTACTGGTTGAGTGATTCTTTCTGAGATGAAGGAAGAGGAAAATTTAGGTAAGTTGTTGACTATTTTTTTAAGGTGGAAGAAAGAAGAAGGTTGAGTTAAAAATCACGTGAGTTTTTTGGGTTTTGCACAGTAAAATTTATTGTGGACCGGGTCCACACAAGACAAGATTGTAAACTATAATAAAGTATTCAATGGATAGCAGGCGATTCAATTTAATCTCAAGGACGGGCTTGTTGCGTATTCCTTAATCAGCGGTCGTCCCGTTTGAGTTTCGGAACCTTGTTCAAATCTAAAAGTTTGGACCTCAATTGTTTTAGGACTTTTATTATGAACAATTAAAAGGATTCATGGCCATAGCTGGAGTACGATGACCCGTGCCTACCGTGTGCACTTTTATTTCCAACAGGTCAGAAATGGACACAGATGTGTGCATAGTCATGGAGAAATAGTCAAATTTTTTCTCTATAGTTGATTTTTTTTATTTTTTTACAAGTAAAGTTTTCTATTTTTATTTTTTGTTTAAATGAAATAAAATATTTAATCTTTTGATTTTAGATTAACATTTTAAAAAATAGATGAAGTACCTTTTATATTTTTTATACTCCGTATTATTTTTTCCTATTTTACTCATTCTTAATTTACGGAGTACATAAGATTTTTTTAATTTTCCATTTTTTCATACATATTAATATGAATTAATATTATATCATATAATCTTTTCTTAACCTTATTATTTTTCTCAAGGCTAAGCTTTATTATTTTCTTAGATAGATCTATATTTTTTGGGGTTTTTTTAGAATTAAAGTTTTCCAAGGATGAAGTCATTTTTTTGTTATTTTACATTGTTTGATTTTTGTTTTAGATAGATTTTTTTTGTTTATTTTAATTTTCATGTTTTTCAATTTTTAAGTTGTTTTAGATTTTCAGTCGTTCATAATCAATTTTTATTGTTTTCTTAAATTATTTGGATAAAGTATATTTTTTTTTTTGTTCTTTGTTTTGTTTTATTTCAAGCTGCTATATAATAATGTGGTTTATTGATATATCAATATCTTAACCTGACATTCTTTTTCTTATGATAGTAAATGTTTTACATTTTCTCTTTCGTTAAGTAATTTAGAATTTATTTTTGAGGGCAAAAAAGGTCCTCACAAAGTTATCGACCAAAGGTGGGGTGTTTGATTTTAATATAAAATAGATTTACGACCATGTTTAATATTTCTACACTTTTTTCAAAAAACTATTGTTTTACAACTTATCGTAGCCGTCTAACCATGTAGAATCAAATATGCCCATTTTCTGTGTGTTTAAAAGGCCAGAGGGTGAGGAAAGAAAAATCGGTTTATTCAGGTTTTTAGTTCTGGCTAATAAGTCACTTAGCTGACATGTTTTCCTTTAATCTCTCCGTGTACTAGATGTTGTCACTTGCCTAGTTAATTTTAAAAATTAGACCCCTTAAATTTATAAAGAGATAAATTTTATACTCTATTGTATATATTAATTAAAAATTGTACAATACATAGTAACATAACTAAATTTGTGAATTAATAAAAGAGATGGTAGTTAATCCGTGAGAGGAAAAAATTAAGAGAGAATGAATTTTAATGTGTTGTGTGATATAGCTCTTCACTCACTCGCAAAGGAAAAATATAACAAAAGTATATACTACAATAAAGAGAAAAGAAAAAACAAATGCTTGTAAAGTAGATACATAGTTGTAAGGCTAGAACTCTAGAAGAGTAGAATAAGCCTCACAAGCAAACAAATAAGATAAATAAATAGCAAATGATTCGGAAGTTGCATAACCATTGAAGCACATCAAACTCCTACTGTGCCCTGATAATTGGGGGTCATTCTATTGGGGCTGTTTGCATAGCCCAATTCACCGATCCTGTCCTTAACAACAATTGTTTAGGTTCAATCCCCCACCTAAAACTATACAACCCCCTCATTATATCTCACTTGATTATTCCCCTCGGCTTCCTCCCACCTAGTCGCTGCACTATCTCTAGGTTCTGTTTTTTATCAATTTATTTTTTAAAATTTAAAAAGAATAACTAAATTCCTAGATATGCGCACATGTTTTAGGTTAATATTAAATTAAAAACTTAATTATCTTTTATTTAAAACAAGAAATATCGTTTGTTGCTAGGCTGCTCTTCACGAAGTTATTCTCACTACGATTGCCGTTTCCTTAATTGCAATTTCTTTCATCAAAAAAATTATTCCAATTTCTTTTATAATCTTCACCTTATTTAATTCTATTATCTTGCACAAGTTTAGAACTTTTTGGGGGTTGCAATTCTTGGTTGGAGTAATTTTTAGATTGTAATTTATAATGTCGGACGTCATTGATCAACAACAAAACGGAGTTTGTGATGCTGTTTTGTCAACACAATTTGTTGATCAATCATCGAAAAAAAGTAGGTTTTTAAATTTATATTTTTCTGTAAATTCTTTCATTTTTAATCAAATTCAATTTTCTTAGAATATCAYATGCTCGACACCGAGCATGAATCTGATTCTTGCATTTTTTGAATGCAAGATATAGTTGATCCCAATTTACCAGGCCATATGGATGTTGCTTTGATAGTTGTTTTGATATCCTTTTCATGTAGCTTTCATTTGCAACAAATAAGTGAGTATTTGCGTCTGAAATATTACCGATATTTGTTAACAACTATTAGAAATAAACGTACGGAGTACACAATTATGAATACCCTTTTATATTAATTGTAGATGAATATTTAAAAATGTGTATTATTTAAATGACAATGACTATGTATAAGTGAATTTTGAGGTCATATAAGTGAACAATAACAATATATAAGTGAATTTTGAGGATATATAATATGTGAACAATGACTATTTGTAAGTGAACTTTTGAGAATATATATAAGTGAACTTTTGAGTATATATAAGTGAACAAAGAATGAACAATAACTTTGTATGAGTGAACTTTGAGAATATATAAGTGAACAATGATCATATATAAGTGAACTTTAAAGAAATGTAGGTGAGCTCTAACGAAATGTAAGTGAATATCCTAGTAATTGTAGATGAATATTTATAAACATGTTTTCATATATAAATAATACTCCCTCCSTTTTTTTTAGATGTTCCATACCATTTTGGAACGGTTTTTAAGAGTTGATRGAGTTGAATAAAATAGTTGAGTAAGTTGGGTAAAAAGTTGAATAAGTTAGGTAAAAGAGTAAATATGTGAATGAAATTTTATGGGAAATAGTAATTTTGGGTGAATAGATTGG
>SNQN01009569.1:0-16973 GCA_008642245.1 Bassia scoparia
GATGTAGGACTTTGGACCGGAATTGTAGATGGTTAAACTCTTGATTGGACTACACGGTTCGAACGACAACCAGTAGATATAAATCCAATATTTAATATTGGATCAAATAACGTAAAGACGCACAAAATATGTTTTCATTTATGGTACACAATCTCATTTTAGGCGTTTTTTGTGGATTTGTCGCTATCGGGAATTATTGACCATATTGTCACAATGTTAATGGCTAAGGTCAGAGTATACATAAATGAAGCTTTCTCCTAACCTTAGCACACGTCCTATTTTGACACAGATTCGTATAGGAGGATTTTCGCTTAGTTAAAGGCAGGCTTATGATTGACATTCTGGTTTGACGATCATAAGTTAACAAAAATTTATATAAAATAGGAGTGGTCAGTTTAGGATATTATGGTACCATTTTAGGATACACATTTTAAGTCAAGTCTTCAGTTTATTGGAATGTGAATTTCTGCAATTTGTCTTAATTGCCTACAAGTCGTATTAATAATTGTTACCTGTACACCAAATTATAAGGAGAGGTTAAATAAATTTATCCAGGGTTTTTGCGGATTCGGCTTTTAGTCTGAGATTCTTCGGATTTAACTAATCTACTAAGATAGGAGTATTTTACATAAACCTTAGACAGAAGCTAGTGAAATATATTACTCTATTTTTTTAATAAGAAGTCATTCAATGAAGAATTTTTGGGATGGGGCTCAATTATATGGTCCTCAGAGACCTACTATTTGTGATTTGGGCAGTCTACTTCGTTAGTTTGTTATGACGAACAATGATAAGAGAGACCATTATAGAAACCCTTGGATGCTGGCCACCGGGGGCTTAAGTGGTAATCCAAAAATTGACAATGTTTTAGAGTGCCTTATATTATTAGAGTAGGCGTTGTCTTTTTGTGAATTTTCGGTTCTCCTAATTCTTGTCACGATTTCTAGTCCAATAATACCTGTGAGCTATACGTCTAACACTTAAGACGCACAGACAATACTCAGCGAAATCATTAGAGCACTCATTAGGATTAGCAGGGCTTTCCTTAGACATTTTGATTGTATCCTCGCAGGTGTTGAACGACAAAAGACCATTTCACGTTAATTAATAGGTGGTGATGACCGAGTTATTAAGTGACCATTGTATATTTAGGGGCCGTTTTTTAAGTGGTGATCTATTTGCAGCTTTATATAACTTGTGCCGACAAATTTTCACTAGTCCATACAAAACTTAATTAAAAAGTAAATTTGAATTTATTCCTCATATTCTATTTCTTACCCTGAACCTGTATATCTACGGATTATTGACACTCATTTTATATATGTGCCAATCCAGACTATCTCGATTGACTCGTTTGAAAACGACGAAATGGACGGTTTACTTCTTTAGTTTATGATTATTATTGGACTTAGTATATTTAGACATTTAATTGGTATTTTTTATTAGGCCATTTGTTGGATTAAAATGATGAGTTGTGACCGTAATTTATTTTAATTGCTTTAATTGTGATTTATTTTCTGTTCCTGGTCTATAATTAATACTTGGAATCCGTATAATCTACGGACTTTCTATTTGTCATTATATAACCAGTATGTATTAATTCAGTATGCTAATACTAAGTTAACCTTATGAAAATCCACCGAGGATCTAGGATATCAGACGCCAACTTACCAGGCTTCCTAAACTTTGGAAGAGGTATAAGAACGGGGGTTTAGGTTTTTTCCGGAAATTGTTCTGAACGTCAGGTATATGTTAAAGTGGAGGGACAGATCCTATTTTCGACACGTGAACAACGGATACCAAAAATAAATAAATAGAACATCCAGGGTTCTAAGGGTTTAGGTACCACACAAGATTATCTAACAGCAGAAAAATATATGTTACACGAAATGTTGCATTGGATTCTTTCGGCTCCTTATCTTGTCACATTTTCCTATCCATTAACTAGTTTTCTAACGTTAGAAACGTCCTATTAGACAATAATGACGGAGGCTTACCCATCAGACTGAACTCGGCGTATGGGCACCTCGGTTTGCCAATTTGACAGCAATTCAGGATTACAATAAGATAGGACCTATTATTTACGTTTAAATAATACTAGATAGATTGATCCCATTTAATACATTTGAGTGCGACCTATTTTGTAGAATGATTATGATATTTTAAAATAATCGGAAACTTTGGGAATTATTTTAACAAGGGTAAATATTCCCTAAACGTAGGGTTTTGGGGTAATTTTTTTAATAGGTTATAGGGTTTTGGACTTGGTGATATTTTTATAGTTATGTATTAAATATAATGCTTTATCACTGTATTTTATTTCAAAGCCCTCCATTTATTAAGTATATCAATAATTATTTTTTTGTTTACATTTTTATACCCCATCAATTTAATTAGAGGGTGTTGGGGAGGGAAAAATGGAGGATGGCATGATCTTATATATTAATATAGATAACCGAGCATATCCTCGATTTCCCCAAATAAATATAAATACTCTGGGAAACCAAAATTGATATGGAGTATTGATATTTTAATTGTCATTATTTAAAAATAAGGTTTTATTTGACAAAAAAATATTTTTAGAATGTATAAATTAATAAATATATAAATTTTTACTACCAAGTTTTACCCTTCATTAATGTTCTTTTAACCATTTTTTATGGCAAAAATTAATAGTGTTTTGGGAGGGAATTTAGGAGGGAAAATTTTGGGAGGTGGGGATTGTTTAATAGTAGTATATAGATATAAATAATCACAAAATCTAATCATATATATATATAATATATATATATATATTATATATAATATATATATAATTATTTATTATATATATATATTATATATTAATATTATAAATATTACTTAATATATATTATATAATAGCTCCGCATGTATAATTTCTTCTCTTTCATTGTTTGTTGACGTAGTATTAGATTTTTGATGAATTATAAACATATGAAGTTTCAATTACAAATTTACAGTGTGTGTTTTGTGCCCAATGAATCAATTATAAGATAAGTTTCCCCACAATCAAGTAGAAAAAAAGATTAGTGTTCAATGAAGAACTATATAATTCATCCATATCAATTATTGCACTTTTGGATTGGAAAACATAGTTCAAAATTGTTGAAGACATATAACATCGATTAGGGGTAAAAATACTCCCAAAATGATTGGACAACCATCAAAGTGGTGATCTGTCACTTCAGGAACCAAGTATTGCAGAATAAGATGGAAGGAACAATCGGAACATTGTAGACACCCAAAAGGCCTCTCCCAAATTGAATAGTCGATGAAGGAAAGTACGACATTTACGAATAGATTTGAATTCCGAAAGCTGGTAGCAAAATTCATAAATAAACACATTTTTCATGAGTGAATTAAAGTTGAGTACTCCCGTTTCCTTAAAGAAGTTACAGTACTATTCATACGCTTCCCAATGCTGTTTTTGTACGTATATATCTTTAGTTTAGTATTGTAAAATTTAACATTGAATATTAATAATGTATTCATCCAAACCCGAATCAAACAAGACCCACAGACTATAATATTTTTTAAAAATGATAGTTATTTCAAAGATTTCTTTCACTTGTAATAGTCCAAGATAAACGCATATGTGGGACTTTAGGACGGAGGGAGTACGAAATTCCTACACGAGGGCCCATAATAGGCGAAAAATATTTAAATTTAATATTATCGTATGTTTTAAGGCCTATTTTTCTTTTTGTAGAATGATTTGAAATCGCTTGATACTTGAACATAATTTTTCTCTTTAAGTAACATATATTTCTGAATGATTTATATAAGAGAGCTTCATTATTCTATAAGATCGTTTTCATTTCACCTCTAAACTTATTCTTTCTCATGTGTATACCATATATATCTTATGGTATAGTTATAGTCGCGTATTTAAAAATCATTAATTATAATTTCGACTTTGAATTTTTTTGATATGATATTTTTTAAGAATATTATAGGTTTTTTGAACAAAAGTGATCTAGAATGATCCTATACGGTATATAAATAAAACTAAGTTCACGGAAATTTCAAAAAAGAAATATAGACCTCGAGATGAATTAATGTCGGGAAAAAATCTATTATACACGGGAGAATGAGTCTTTCTTTATTTGGGTGATTTTAAAGGATTTCATAATATCTTGAAATCTTTATGCAGGTAAAAAGTCAAAAAATCAAATAAAGGAAAGTCTCGGATACAACAGATTATGTTCTAATCAATCCATAAAGGAACATTATTAGGAGTTAGCTTTCAGAAGATCTAAAGAAAATTCCCAAAGATTATAAAAAGGACTAAAGTAATAGAATAGAATTAGTCTTGGCTAATCTAGTAGGTACTTCAACTACAGAAAATGCCTTTATAAAGGTACACTGAATCCCTCGCCGTGAGACATTTGATTGACTTAGGTTTTTGGAGAACATGACAACACAAAAAACAGACTTATCGAACTAACAATTGAATTCATATAATTCAAAAGCTACTCCAGAAATTATAATCTACATCTCAATGTCGCATCCATTCCCATCTCAAAATGTCGAATTCACAAACGACACCATACTTTTCTTTAAAAAGTCGAAGAAGGTCGCCTGCTCTAATTTTATCATAGTGCATTGCTTTTCGGGCAGTTGGGTAAATTATAATTGTTACGGCAATACTAGTTTATCTATCGCAATTTCTAGCAAAAAGAGGTCTTATTTTCAATCAACTCCTATACCTTAGTACCATCGTTTCTCTTGGCTATTTAAAAATTTTTGGGAATTGAAACCCATTATAAGGCTTAGTACCCCGTTGATTGTCGTCCATTCTTCTTTGTATGGGTTTTCGCATCCAAAATGTAAATCGCATGTTTGAACGACCAAATGGTTTTCAGGGATTATAAATGGGCCCGTAATCTTTAACGTTAAAATAGACTTTTTGGCCATTTGTTTTTAATTTGGGGTATTATAGGTACTGGGGTAAGACGTTTTTGATTTCCCTTTTAATTGGGTGTATTATAATGCGAATTTTTCAATATCTGGGAAAGCAAAGCTTCTTGATCTATCACCCCATACTCCTTTCTGGTTTGTTCATTCTTATATATTTAGTTCTAGTCGGCGAATATCCTTACTATTTTCTAAACTATACCATTAGAAAATGGACGGTCTTAACTCTCCTTAACTAAAATTATAAAGCTTATCACACATTAGGCTTCCTAGACCTGGGCGCAAATTTGACGGGTAACCCCGGTCTCCTTTGGACCATAACCGACAAAAGGCACCCCAGCGTTTTTTATCCTTTACACCCCGTTTATATATCAAATAAGGTGATACATGTTTTTTGACCGGTACACCAATTTATTAGTTTGAATTGCCGTCAAGCGTTCTATTTTGGACAATAGTTTTTTTCTGTGTATCTTAATCTGCTAATAAAAATGGGCACAATAACCTTTTTTATATTCACATAATTTTCTAGTCATAAGTATGTGATACAAATTGTTTTCTTCTTATTACACCTTCTAATTATTATAGCACACTACCAAAATCAAAGTCCTATTAGAAATTTTTACGGTAAGCTTCATGACCCTAATTCATGACATTCCTACAAACAAAAGACTTTACTGTGAATTGTACTTTAAGACTGGGAACGGTAGGTTTATGGAAACGACATATAATTTAGACCTTACCTTGTTTTTTTTATACAATATGCTACTAAAACAAACAGATCTCTAGAAACAACAATTGGCTTGAATAGAAATGCATCGTATAACCTTAAACTAGGACCCATTATCATAAACGGCCTAATGAATGGGTGTCCAGATTTCCTTGCCTTCGGGTTGGGCTTACCATCAACTTTGTCAGACCAATTACATTTCTATCGTTTCCAAAGCCGCCTACGCATGGCAGTTTTCTAACCTTAGATAACGCCATTCCGCCTACTTAGAAACCATTAGGAAGGCGTTCCTTCCCTTCTAGGCAGGTCCTGTGATTGGGCTTGACGGTTTCTTATTAGGGTCCGGTAGGGTTGGGCTTGAACGACAACAGACCATTTTAACGTTAAAATTGGAGCGTATTTTATTGTTAACGTTTGCCTAGGCCCATTTTAGGCTTTTGGTGGAGTTTTTCGCGTCTTATTACTTTACAGCATTTTTGTGCTACTGTTCGGGTTTTGTTATGCATACTATCCATTCTGCTTAGCGCCTTTAAACTACGTTTGACGTACTCTATACTGCTCTCAGAAAGGGCCGGAGTGCTCGGTGTGGGCCTGATTTGTTTAGGATTGCAAGCCTGTGTAATAGGATTTATAATCGGTTAGGCTTCCTAAAACTTTGAATTGATCTCGGTTTTCGATTTGTTAACCGAGGATAATGATCACCTATTTTTTTAAGTTGTTTATATACCTTGGTCCTTTTTTTTTATTTGTCCGGTAGTCATACACATCTATGTACTATTTTTAGGCCCATACTTTTACGTCTTTTATAAAGCCGTTTTTGGCCCGCCGTTTTTTGTGATTTTGTCCTTCCTTTTCCTCCTGTGTCGGTGGATTTAGGGGCTACATCTTTGTCAGGATCAAGGTATCCCTATTCCTTACTTACTAAGTTGGTCTCTAGGTCGTTTAGAGAGGAGTTCTCTGGACCTCATTTTCACAGACAGAGCACATGTTATGGGACACTTTCCAGACTTGGATCTTTGATTGACACGTGGCCATGGCTGGTGTAGCCGTGTGGTTGTCATTCACTCGTTTAGGAGCCATCACACAGTATTCCAGTTAACGTTAGAAGCTGTTATTAGGTCTTTCCCGGTCGACATTATTGAGGCCAATCTTGTAGGGCGCTCGTTTTTGTGAAGCTTTTTTCCCCCGCTGATTTAATTTGGGAAGCTGATTGTCCCACAATTTTGTCTAGTACTCTAGGCATTTACTAGGCTTCTATTAGCGTCTTAGACCTCAGTCCCTAGTTCGCAGATTTCGTTCGACCGCCATATTACTAGGGCTAATCCTGATGACCTTTGATTGAGACTCGGTTTGTCTTCCGGTCGTGCTGGTCAGCAACGACCAAAAGACCGCATTTCCTTTCTAGTTTCAGACGTTAGAAACGAACTTATCATGACATTTTTAGCCTATGGCGCATTTTTTGGCGTTTTTTTTGTGATTTCGTCCTCAATAGCTTTAGTCACATTCTTCTGATCCATTACTACTGAGCCTTCTACTGAAATATACGGTAAGCGCCGGCTCTATGACACGTCCCTATTGGGATACGACAACAATTAGGCCCTGCCAATAGAGGCCGTTGAATTGTACTACCTGGGTTCAGCTGTACTTGTTTAGACGGGGCACACAAACATAGACCATTTCTACGTTAAAAATTTGGACCATTTCTTAGCCGGGGTACAGGCCCGTTTTCTTTCGGGGTTTTTTCCACCTTTTAGCCCTATTCTCAGGTCTCATTTTTGGCTTTTAGGGGCGGCTTCTCTTTTGGCTATATCTGTGTTGGGGTGTGATTTGGTCTCATCCTGCTTTTCTAACCCACTTGAGTCACAAGCTTAGTTTTCTTCTCTCTTTAGCTTTTCTTTGGCATCTCATCATTCTTCCATAGCTTTGTAAACTAGATTATTCTAACACCAGTAGACATCTCTCGATCCTATTATAATGTACACCATGGCTTATGGGGAGGCTCTTCTGGCTATACTGACTTATTCGATTTGGACTACAGTTGCACAAACGTTCCAACAATATGAGGCTTGAGTACCATTTCTTAAATTACCTATTGGGAACCTACTTCCATTCATAGGAGGATATTATGGGCTGAGACGAGTTTAATTCTTTTCTTAAATGGATCAATTGTCATTTTTTTAAGGGCGTTTTAATGTTTATGTTTTGTGATTTTGCTTTCGAGTCTAATCTATGCACACCTTGGGATTCGAGTTGATTGGCTCTTATGCCTCTATTATTTAAATAAGTAAGGTTGTATAACCTTATTTGTATAAGTACACTGTAGTCCCTCATGTTGATGTATGTTCTATAAGAATAGGCGAGTCTGGTATGGATCACTAATTAGCCCCATGTGATTCCCATGCCCTTGGCTTGAGGTTTCCTTTCGAGTGAGCATTTTTTTTGACTATAGATGAACTATGTACATAGGGTTTTTTATAAGGAAAGCAGGGTAGCACAATTAGGAAAAGATCCATTACTTAACTGGCTTAGCTAACCAACCGATGAAAAATAGACATTTTTTTCTACAGGGACGTTAACGGGCGAACAGAGTTTGATAGTCTTTTGGTGTGAACCCTCCCCTAGTCTTAACGCTCTTAGTTCATTGAGCGTAATCTGTGAAGTAATAGGTCACAGAATCCTAGGGGATGTGTATAGTTTGTGATTTTTTCTGTCTGGCCATTAACCGACATGTGCCAGATAGCCTTCCATCGAGAACATATGGAACTCTCTTAGACAGACTTTGCGAGTGCGGCTAGGGTCTCCTATTGCCTAAGCTTGAAGAGAAGACGAGTGTCTACCGGCCCACTTTTGAAAAGTCGTCCTTGTAAGACACTGCTATAGTGAAATGTCATCCCCAAAAGGAGTAATCAGTGATCGCACAAGGAAACATTTGACCCATAAAAAAGAGCGAGCGTATCCTTCGGCGAATTTGGTTCTGATACTTAGAAGATGCTTTGACTCGTAACAATAAAAGTTGAAAAATACGTGAGGTTCCAACAACCTCCGGAAACTCGGATTCGAGTATCACAACGAGGGAACCCAATAAGGAATTGGGGGCATAAAATAATTTTCCCTTCCATGATATCTATATATGCGAAATATATATATTTGTCTCTATATAATCTATTTAAATAAAGGGAATTTTAAATAAAATTCAATATTCATTGCGTGTGAATTTCCTCGCCCATTAAAACTTCCATTCTTTCATTGCACTCCTCACAATTTTTGAGCTCACCAGTCCGGCATATATATTGTTTCTTGTCTGAATTTTTTCTATATTTTTTCTATGATTTATAAGTTCTCATAGGGAATTTAAAAATCGTATTAATCAAATAAAAACAAAAAATTACACTCTAACAAAAATAGTATATATCCGCCAATAAATAAAGTGGACAAAACCATTTATTACGCACTACATTCTTGCGATCATCCACTTCTATGGCTGTGCTATGAGGAGGTCAACGGATCCTCTGGTGGGACATTTTCGAATCAAAAGCCGATCGCATAAAAATCCACACGATATAAATGAATAATTAGTGAAAGACATATAATAAAAAAAAATACTGCCGGATAGTACAATTAATCAAGCCCATATATAGAGCCTGGGCGTATAGGCATCTCTGGCTTCCTGGCGTGTAAATTTCAGCTAGTTCAGCTGTCTTGAAGGTATATACCGCAGGGATTTTTCTCTAAGCTGCTATAAATAACCGTGGCGCTTCGCGTTTTGTGATGTTCGGAGAGAAACCTACTACCAACGCATTCTATATTTTCCTACCGTGCATCCCCTAACCTTGCCTATACTAATTTGACAGTTGTCCGTTCTCAGCGGTCTCAGGTACATACCCCTCTCATCACAACATCTAATACATCGTTTTGATCGGGAGTTGTAAGGCATCGATTTCTGTCTTGGCGCAGTTCTCGCCAACCGAGCCGACAAACACAATTAGGGGTATTTAACTAATTGTTTCTGGAGATATGGTGTCAGCCACTTTACAAAGAAATCCTAACAACCATCAAACGAGAGTCTACTAATTTCTCTTCAATCTATAGTATTTACTAATTTTAACGCGATAATTTCATATACGTAAATTTAGTTACAAAGTACAGAAAACAATAACTAAACCATTTTAAAATCGTTCCACTGTAAATTTAGCCTCGTCAGGTCGCTGAGAATGTTAAGGTAGACGTATTTAGTACATCGTGGTTTTCTCTGAGGATGTTCTTGTAGTTAATTGTCACATTTTCGTTATCTATGGTATGCCACTCAACTGTCTGGTACAATACCTACGGGATTTCTTGGTCTTAGGTATGCGATCCACCGGAGGAAGGTTCATTTCGGGAGTTTTATACGCTTATTTGTTTTGTTTGCAGATTCGAGTGGTAAGATTGGTTCTGTTATATATGTTTTGAATCTCATATACGTTCTGGCATTTGTCGATGGTATTGTACATTTTGTAATTATTTTGCTAAATAAAGACTGGAAATTAGTGTGAATCACTTTAAAATCAGATTAATTATGACGCAGAGTAATCGTATTTAGGCACCGTTTTTTAATCTGCATGCATTAAGCAAATGGTCAAATTTTATTACGGTAGTCTCTTTGTGATAATTAGAAACACTTTCGAAGTAATCCTTCAGGTTGGTATAGCTTTAAGAGGTGCTAAAAATGTAAGCGTTTGTGTCATTCAAGTAACCGTTGCCCCATGAACTGGACATTTTGCATATGAGACGCGGTAGAGGGCCGCTACATGCAAGCGACCTTTTGAAGACGTGGGTGTTCAGTCGATTTAAGGTGAGTTAAGCTTGTGGAGTGCGCTGCTCGTCTGGTTGGGTACTCTCTGCGGTGTCGCTGACGGTGGGGTGTGGTTACGATCATTGCTCAGCGTGGTATGTGGTTTCTGCCTTTTTCCTCGTGGCGTTGCTGGTGTCCAGTTTATTGTTTTCTATTTTTTGTTTAGTTAAGCTATTTCGCAAACTTTTTTATTTTGTTTTTCAATAAAGATGTGTTTTAGAGTTGGGTATTTTAATGCAATTCTAGGGTTGTTGAATCTCTTTCTTCGCATTTTCTGTTCTATGGTATACGGAGAGACTTGGGATGATCTTGTCCCTGTCTTGGCGACTATATCAGTGTCGGCTAGCCACAACGTTGTTTAAGGCCTATGGTCTCATGACTTGTGTGGTAGATTGTTTCGATTGCTGTGTTTTGCAGATCGATAGACTCTATTTCCTTTGGACACTTCGTGGCATAAGCTTCATGTATGATTTGTCGTGATTGGAACTGAAAGACTATGTGACGTTCCTCACGCAAAAAATTGAAGAATGCGAATTTTTGCAAACTCACGAGATTAGAGTATCTCAGATGAAGGGAATTTCTTAAGGCGATATTTAATTAAGTTTGTTTTATTAATGCATAAAGTTCATAGGTTCTATGGATGTCTGGTAAAGTCTTATCAATTCTGTCAAATTGTAAGTAATGTTTGGCTTTACTATGAATGAAATCTTTTTAGTTTTCTCATAAAAAAAAAGAAGTGAGGAAGGGGGAAAAATCTATATGAGTACAGTAAGTAGTTTGGACAAGAAAAATTACTATACAATTAGTAGACAAAGCATACGGATCACTTGTACACCCATTGCCCAAGTTGCAGGCTCTCAAAATTTATTGAAACTTAAACCATTAATTTAGACTAACCTGGTGGTACTGACTTGTAAATGATGCTTAAGTTTATACTAGGTAGCTAAAACAGGAGTACAAGACACAATTATTAATGAGAAAAAGTTACAGGCAACAGACTTACATAAAAGACTACTCTCATGATTTCTAATCAAAAACTCCATGGTTAGTGCTATCTCACCAAACACTCTCAAATGGATAAAAACAAAAGTGTAAATTATTTGTATTAAGAGGAGAACACGGTATTGGTATATTACCTTCCAGCAAGGTCAGAATTGTTCTGGATCTATCACTTCCAATTGTTGCATTGAAACTCTCAACAAATTGAAGTTCGTCTCGTTTTCATCTGAACAAATATTTGGATCAAACTTGTGCTTGCACCATTTTTATTTCTCCCCTATTTTGGATAGCCAAACCCTTGCAAATGGATTTGCAGCATCGATTTCCTCCATTGCTTTTCTGAAAGTGAAGGTGCTAGTGGTAGTAGCTGCTCTCCAAAATACAGCGTACATGAGTGGTCCAGGGAAAGCTGTCTTCTAATACTTCGTGATGTGCTTGCAGTAGTACCTCCTACCTACCTCAACCCATATGTTGTTCAAAGCAGCATCAATTCCCTGCAATGTACTTGGAAAGGTTAATAGCAATTAGCAACTTTAATCAACTAACAAAAATGACTTGAAAACACTCTATAGGTACCTTTTTCCTATTTGAAATAATAGACCAGTCATTGCCTCTATTGCAAGACAAGAGTATCTTCTTCGGATGGTGAACAAAAAAGCTCCGACTTTCTTCATCTTTAGAAGACACCACAGCCTAAGCAAAAGGGTATAACTCATTATTGACATCAATTGCAATTAGGGCTGTCAATTTGGTTATGAAGCTGATTATTGAAGAAATAGTGGCACATTTAACTAAATTAACTGAAACTGAAAATGAACCGTAACTGAATTTACTGAACCGAGTCAAACTGAAACTGGAATTAACTGATAATATAGAACCAAAACTGAACATAACTGAATGAACAATGAAACTGAAATTAACTACTTGAAAACTGAAATTAACTATTAATATGAAACTGAAACTGAAGTTAACTGAACTGAAATTAACTGAAGAGATTAACTGAAACTGAAATTAACCGAACTGAATATTACTGAAGCTGAAATTAACTAAACTGAGACTGAAATTAATTGAACTGAGATTAACTAAAACTGAAATTATCTTAATTAATTAACTGAGATTAATCAAAACTGAACTTAAGGACTAAAATAAACTTAAACGGAAATCAAGTGAATTGCATGAAATAGTTGAAATCGAAATAAATTGAACTTAAATAAAATAATTAAAAAACAGAACTATACTGATCTGAATTAACACTGAATGATTAAATATGATTTTTTTTTGTTTTAGAAAGCCACAAGGCGGGGATAAGAATGATCCTAAGATCTTTTGAAACCGGGAGGGAAACAAAAACAACATAGCTATCCTACTTTCAATAATATAGTAGAAATTTGAGACAATAAAATGAAACAATAAAAAGAAGTTTTTTTAGTATTGTAATTATGGTTAGTAGCTTGATTTTTAAGGAATACATGCATAACAATGAACATGATTAAATTTTAGACTTTGTGTCTAGTGTTATTGTAGAACTAGGGTGATAGTGATACAATATTACTCGTGATGTACGAGATGACTCGGTCAAAACTCAACTCGATTGAGTTGGGCTCAAACTCAGATCGACTTGAGATGCTACAAGTCAGAGTTGAGGACAAGCATTCGATCAAGTGTGGCGAGAATCAATATTATATATAAACTATAAACTAAGTAATAATAAAGTGTAAAACAATTGTACACAATTGAAAAATTATGATGAGGTGGGGTAAAATTTGAGTTATATATGAGAAACATTAATGTGTTTGGAGAGTTTCACATTCCCATTTCACATGAAGTTTGGATTAAAAAATGGGGGGTATGAAATGTTATGAAGTACACAAGATTTTTCAATATTAAAAAAATGTACAAACTCACATTCCCACATATGAAGTTTTGAAAAAATGTAGTTAAGAAATGTTATTAAAAGCGACACAAGAAAAGAATTGTGGTATATAAATAATTCCACAATTCCATTTCCTTATTGAAAAAGTGGGGGGAAAAAATTTGCTATGAAGATATTGCAACTTTAAATAATTATTAATCATAAGATCAACAGTTGTAAGAATTTAAAAATAGGGTGAAATAAAATTAACATGTGTAGACTTTATTAATTGCAGTCCAATTAAGAAGCCCACAATAGTTTTTGGATAACTTTGGGAATTATAACTCTTCTTAAGCTTTTCTACAAACTTTCAATGTAGGATGAGTTTCAAAGGTTACACAAAATATCTACTTTTATGACATTTCATACTCATATTTATTTTCCAAAACTTCAATGTGGGACATATGAATGTGAAACTTTCCAACACCATTAGTGTTCATTTATAACTCTCCTTAGTCAAAGCTATTTTCACAAACTTTCAATGTGGGACAAGTTGAAGTTTACCATGGAGTCTTACCATTGGTTTTTTTGGCCTTAGTGCCTTGTTGGTTGCTCTTCTGTTGTGTTAAAACTCTTTAGTCATTTAATCTAGTTTTTCATTTAAAAAAGAGTTGGAAACAAATGAGTACAAATGTTAAAGTAAAATCTAAATATCCTTTAAATGTGGGTATGTTGTAAACTTTTCCTAATATAAAAAAAAGTCATGTCAACTTTTTATAATATTTCTTACCCACATACATTTCTAAAATTTCAAATAGGAATGTTTATTAAACTTTTAAATTGAGAAGAATCTTGTATTGTTTTTAAATAAAAAAATAAATACATATTTTTCCAAAACTTTCAATTTGGGAAATGGGTTAGTATAATTTTCTAACATTAAAAATCTTGTACTTTTATAACATTTCTTACCACATTTTTCCAAAACTTCAATGTGGACATGTGAATATAACATTTTCAAACACCATTAGTGTTCCTTATATAACTCACATTTTACTCCACCTCATTATACTTTTTCAATAGGTACAAAGTTGTTTACATTGCATTACTACTATTTCATTGTTTGGTTAGTATTAATTATTTAACCATTATTATAATTAGTCATTATGATCTCAATATATATACATTTTGTCTAACTTCGTATGAACATCTATCATCTTTCATTGGATATCGAATTGGATGGAAATATAGATTTTACGCCGTGCTTTAAGTCGATCAATACTTACTATAAGATATAAGTATATATTTTAAAAGCAAACATTCATATTAATATATAATCGTAAGCGAACATTAAATTATCGTATTTACCTAAAAGCTGAATGACCCAATTTTTCTATAATCAAAAATTTGGATTGAAGGCTTGTCCGAAAATATCAGGATAAACGATCCGAAAATAGAAATTGGATCGGAATACTTTTTAAGCTCAAATCAACTAAATTAAACAAAATGTATCAACACAAACTGAATAATTAAATCGAACTGAATCGCTATCAACCAAAACCAAATTGAACTAAACTGATTTCGGTTCAACTAAAATGAAGTGAACCGATATCAACCAAAACTGAACTGAACTGAACTGAATTTTGGCTCAACTGAATTGAACTGAACTGTATCAACCAAAAATGAACTGAACTGAATGTTTCAGTTTAAATTGATTTGAACTGAACTTAATTAGACTGAACTATTTGGATCCGACCATAACTGAACTGAACTGAACTGAACTTCATTAAACTGAATTGAACTGAACTGTTATCAACCAAACTGAACTGAACTGAACTGAACTACATTGTACGTAAACTGAATTGAACTAACGTGTTGAACTGAACTGTTTGATCTAACCACAACTGAACTTGTGAATGATTGACAGCCCTAATTGAAATGGCAAAAACAGCAGCACCAAATATGCCCTTTCAGATGAGCACCATCAACAAAACTAGGCTTCTACAATCCTTTCCCAACCATCAATTGACCCCTTGAAATGAGATGAATATCCTTGAGAAGATTAAAGGTTTCTGTGGTCCACTACCTTGAAAACATTGACACCTGCCTCTGATTCAGGGTTGGTTCTTTTGATCATCTCTACATACTTAGGGAGCCAACCAAAGGATTTATCATTATGTCCATTAATTTCAGCCAAGGTAATAGCTTCTCATCTTAAAAAGTGTACTAACARCCATTTTGACCCCATATCTTGACCATAGAAGTTCATTAAGAGCTTTTCCTGGAATGTCATTGTTGGCTCTAATATCCTYTATAAGCTTATCTACAGCCCACTCAACATTCACTAAAGGATTTTTGTCATCAAGGCCTCTACAATTGTGCTCTGCATTCATGATTTTCTTCACTGCCCATGTCTTTCCATCAGCTAAAATGCTAGTGTGAAGCTTCTACCGGCAATRATAATCTTGGCACACAACTATCAACCTCCTAGGGTTAGATCTTCCAACAACTATGCCAAAACATTGTTGTATGCGGTAGTCCCTTAACACATCCCAAAAGTGAGCCTTGTCAGCAAAAAGCATCGACTCCCTCAATTCAATCTTTCCCCATGGACCTTGTTCATAAAATTCTCCATTCTTGTAGAGCCTCTTTAATTTAAATATGAMTCATCAGAGTCAACATATTTGTTCCAATGTTCATCCTCATAAGGATCATATTCCTCAAAACCTTAGCCAACTGCTCCGTGTTGTCCTCAAGTTGTAAATCATAGCAGTCATCAACATCATTTTATCCATTGTCATGCACATTAACTTCACCCTGACTCATCACAATCTGGTTTTCAGGTTGTTAAGTCACTATTGCATCTCTAGTACCAATTGCAACACTCAGCTACTCAAAACCCTACACATCTTCCACAGGTTGAGGAACTTTRGGTTGAGTCAATCCCTTTCTAGCAGCTGTAGTGGCTGKCATTTTCTTCAAGAATTCTRTAGAATCTGGTTACAGCGTAGGTTGCAAAGTTTCTTGTGATGGCTCCTCAATTGGTGGTGCATTTGAGAAGGTGYTGAGTTGGGATTTAACAAGAGGTTCAGTTGCTGCATTGGAAGTTTTCTTTTGTTGTGTCTTGGTGTTGTTGGTTTTGGTAGGTTTGGTTGAAGGGRTGTCTATTTCTTGACTGGAAGCTTTTTGTTTAGGGCTTTCTWAATATGTGGATTCTCATCAAGATAGGTCATTACATCCTGGTAACTGTGCATAGTGCTCTRGTTAAGTCTATCATCAATGTCATGGTCAACTTCATTCAGAGAAGGCATGTGATCTTGGTCAACAGTA
This sequence comes from Bassia scoparia, assembly GCA_008642245.1. Lineage (NCBI taxonomy): Eukaryota > Viridiplantae > Streptophyta > Magnoliopsida > Caryophyllales > Amaranthaceae > Bassia > Bassia scoparia. The sequence goes on from SNQN01009569.1 coordinate 16,675, forward strand.
AGATCAACTCTAGGTTGATGAACATGATCAGGTTTTGTACTTTCAGGGTCTACTTGCACAAATTGAGGCTCARCAGCTGCCTTACTACGTGGACTCTTACCATAGAACACATTCTTTGAGCCACTGCCACTAGCAATAGAAGCCCTTAGTTTCCTAGCAGCCGCAACTGAGTCACTCAATTTCTTTCCATATCTTACATATATGTAGATGACTTTACTGTTGATTAGCCTCTCTAACATGGTCATTAGGTCTTTGTCACTATTGATGTATACTAATTTTTGCCTAAAACAGTAACAAAA
>SNQN01009570.1:2597-21554 GCA_008642245.1 Bassia scoparia
AGATGGTATCTTGGTCATGTCATTGGTTATAATCAAGAAGAAAAACGTCATCATGTTGAGTATGATGATCGTGAAGAAGAATGGATTGACCTTCAACACGAGAGATTCAAGCTCTTACTACTACCAAGTGAGGTGCCTGAAAAAACTGGGAGAAAAAGATCAAAAGGACATTCAAGAAAGGCAGAAGACGATGAATCTGCTGATGCCGACAAGACTAGTTGCAGCTATATGGAGTCTGAGCCTATTATTTCATGGTTAGCTCGATCCACTCATCGCAAATCACCTCCAAGTGGAATAAGGAAGAAAAAGAGAACGCTGCTTGGAGCTGCAAAAGGGCAATCACCTACCATTTCTGAAGGGAAAGTTGAACCACGGGGAAGCTTAGAAGTGGGTTCTTCTGGGTGTGATGCTGTTAAATTTCCTTGCAGTTCTGCGTTGCTGAATAATTCAAGCGATTCTTTAAGGGAGAGGAAGCCAAATGGAGAGAGCTCTCTTTCTAATAATGATAGAACTCCAGTAGTTTATTATAGGAGGCGGTTTCACAGAAGAAAACAATTGCCTTCTACATTACTTGAAGGGAATTTGTGCAAGTTACCAGATAAGCCCGGAATATGTAGGATTGTGCCTGAATCTGTTGATTCCATAGAAAGCGTTGACATGTCACTGCTGACTGGTGAATGTGGGTACCCTGCCAAACAATTGAGCAAGGACAAGCTTATTTGGGACATTGATGTTTCTGGGCTTCTGAAGCTGATTATTCCTGTCACTAGATTAAGGGTGTTAAAGGTTGATCTGGGAAACCCTTTGCCAGTTAGGACCAGCTGTGTAGTTGCACTGCAAAACTACATGTTTTTGCTTCAACATGGTATTTTAATCTCGACATGGCCTATGGTCCATTTGGAGATGCTGTTTATTGACAATGTTGTCGGTTTGCGGTTTCTCTTTTTTGAAGGATGCATGAAGCAGGCTGTTTCATTAGTTTTCTTGGTTTTGKCTGAATTTTGTCAAACTGAGCAGAAAGAAATGCAAGATGATCAGCAGCTGCCTGTGACCTCAGTCAGGTTCCGATTTACTGGCTTACAGTATCTTGAAAAGCAACTCGTGTTTACATTTTACAACTTCAGTGCATTAGCGGATTCCAAATGGTTGTACCTGGACAGAAAGCTGAAGAAGCATTGCGTGCTCGTCAAGCAACTTCCTCCATCTGAATGTACTTATGACAACATTAAGGCACTCCGAAACGGCTGTTGTCAGTTGAAATCAACAAACGTTTCCCGTTCAGTGATGGTAAGACCCTTTGTTCCTTCTATCTATTTTAACGAATTTTCCTTCCTAATGTATTTGCAACTTTTCCGTCCATCTATGGTGATATCGCACCTTTCGTGYCCATCCTTTTTTAAGTTTGTATACCCAGATATTAGGATGTCAGTGCAAAATAGCCAATGTTGCGGTGCATTTATACAAATTTGCTTGTTGCTCAATCACCTGTTGGAAGGGTATAGATGCCATGGACATCTTTTGCAATTTTTTTGTATCAAAATGCAAGGTTACCGCGTCTTACTGTTATGTGTTGGATTGGTGGGAGTTGGTTGAATGATGGTAATTTGGACAAATCTTCCAAGAAGAATCCTTTAGTGAGATTTAATAAATTGAACTTTACCCCTTTTTTTTTTTTTGAAATTTAAGCAATTTTTGTCATCAAATGTTGGGTTGGAATGATCTTTTATATTGAGATATTAATATTTCTTTTTTTTAAGAACATAGTGGCGGCAGTTATCCACATTGGCATGAGAAAATTGTCGCCTTTGCTGATGCTTTTCTAGGAAATTGTTGCCAGTGCTCTAATGCTCGGACTAGAATTGACTCTATGGACAAATCTAGTTAGAGAGACAACTAATCTATAATGGAAATTATAAACATCTTTGCATTTATTATAAACTTTTAATTTAATGAAAATCTTTTATATTGAAGTGAGTCTAAACACTGGCCTAACTTTTAAAGGAATTTTCAATCCGAATCAATAATTTATTATGAGTTTAAAACTTTTACTCAGTTAAGTTAAGATGATATTATAAGCTTCTGTTTCTTTGGACTTAATTGGACCTTAATCTTAACTCATTTTACTGAACTTAACTGAAATAATTTTATGAGAGAAAGATATTAGGTTAGGTAATGACTTATGTACCATAGGAAAAAGTCCAAAGAACCAGGACCTAAGTTTCATATCTTAGCTGTTTTCCGTTTGAGCTCAATTAAACCCACTTTGGCCACCAGATTTTTTTGTTTTATCCTTAACAAATGATAGCTAGAGAACAAACTTTCGGCCTAACATGAAATTGCCAACTAAACTTTATTACATTAATGTCCCATCACCCATGTAGAAGTAATTATATTTTTTTTGATAGTAATTTTGATGTTTTCCATTGAGATAAAAGATTCGAAGCTCACTTTTCAGAGCTTCTTGTTTGTAGATATGTTTTTTGGACGTCAAATAGAAATTTGAAATTTTAATGTATTTAAATTTTCAACTTTTTGATCTTGTTTTTGGTGCCTTCTTGTGTGTTTGGTTACTTTGAGCTGGATCTATATTCTACTTGACTTTTGATCATTATCTACTTGCCAATGTTGTGGTGGGAATAAGGTTGGTACCAAATTGAGGGGTGCTTTTGCTCGAACTGGTTGTTCATCTTCTGTCTGAGTGCGTTTTTGCCATTTCTTGTCTTTCAGTTACAATTGAGTTTTATGGTCATGTAACCGACAATACACTTTTTTGAAATAATTTTTCTTACAATCTTATTGTTTTCTGTTTTTTCACCTCCTGCTTTCACTCTTTTTGTTGGTGGCCTTAGTATTTTAGAATGTTATTCAACTTATTTCACTTAGACAGTTATACCAGTCAAGGTAAATATATTAAAAAAAAATGCAAAATTCCCAATCTTGTTATTCTAGTCTTCCACTCTGTCTACTACCTTTGGAATTGGTCTATACTGCATTAGTTCCCTGTATGCAATAATGACCCTTCTAGAAGTTCATTGCGTGGATCTTTTACTTTACAAGTTGTGCAGCCAAAAGCACGTATATATGATGCTCCTTCTGTAAATTTTTGCCAAAGATGTGCATTGCATATGTTTTCTAGATGATCAGATTGGTTGGATAAATTATGTGTATTTGATTATGTCACAAAGAAGTATCAGGTCTGTTGATTTATGAGTTTTGCATTACATATTTCTATGCAGGTTCTTGTCATCTATTTAGTATTGTTCTAGTACTGTTTCCTCAAACATTCTATGCAGTCTAGTTGTTGGTGTTACAAGTCAATTTCTTAGTTTATTACTGTTGGTTATCCTAACATGCAATGATTGTATCTATCAGAAACCTAAGGAGGATATCTCCACGCCGGGAGCATAGCATACTCTTCTAGCACTTCTTGTGTTAAGCTACCCGAATTTAGCTTACGATAGTGACGAAACTTGGAAGACTTCCTTCAATTGCGCTTTCATTTACTGCTGCACCTACATTTCTTTCTGTCTACATTGAGGCTATTAATGGAACGCAGCATCCCTCTTCCAGCTTTAGGGAGCAAAGTATCCTGTGTACTGAATTGATCATCCAGATATTGAAGATGAGTATTGGGGTGCGACGCGGCTAGGCTGAAGACAACTGCATAATTGTCTTCACGCAGTAAAGAATTAATTCACTGGTTCGTATCAACTGTAATAATCTGAGTTAATTCTTGTATCAACGTTATCTGGAGACAGCAATCTTGCAGTGGATTTCCTCTGAAGGAATGACTGCTAAGCCTCAAACAGCAATGGGAATTCCAGGAAAAGGTGGATGACAAGTTGCCTCAGCTTGAAGATGGGCAAAGCAGAATTAGTAGAGTGAAGACAAGGTTTCATCTGGAACTGCCTTTAGACCTCAACAAGAATATCTCGTTAAGTTGATAATAAGGTGAATGGCGGTCCTTTGAGTGGTTATGGCCATTTGAATCCCATCATCTGTTCTCATTGGGAAAGAAGATATGGAGTTCTCTGCCAAACCATAGTGATTTATCTTTGGATGCCAATAGGGGTATGCAGCCCTCAAACGCCACAGCTTTCCCATATTATCTTAGGACAGGAGCAAACTTTGTTAATTCCCCTCTGCTTCTGCACATGTTTCTCCCCGAATGGATTGATAGGAAAACAAGACGCTGCTGCAATGCGTTTTTACATAAGGGACCTAACGGAAACCACGACTCAGGTTTCAATTCTCTGCACTGGAGACATTATACTAGCCGAAGAAACGAAATTTCAATCACTCTAAAGGATTTTCTCACAGACGCTATTAGTAAGAGCGTGTGAGAAGAAAACATCTTTGAAAGCTTCGAACCTCTCAAGAAATATGATTTGATGTCCGTGAAGCTAATATTTGGTGTACGTGGGATTGATCGAGGTGGAGAGAATGTGGGGCAAGGATTGTGCTTAGGCTTTTTGATCACAATGATGGAGGCTTGCTGTAAAATGTTCAGGGGCACAAGATTTCATACAAAGCGCATTCAGTTGTGCAAGCCAGGAACACACTAATCGTTTACTGTCATGTTATGATGTGGAAAGGAGGAAAGGATGGTATATTGGGAAGTTTCCAGATCGGTCTCAGTGGATACTTTTAAAGAATGCATGAGAATGTTCATAATAGAAATTTTCGTGCTGCTTCCTGTGAAAAATATCCCCATTCCGGGGTTCGTTTGGTTGAAGAAAATGATGATATGTGCCTGAAGTACCACTTGGTTCGCCTTCCCCCTAAATATTATCGACAGGTGGAAACTGATATTGATGTTGCTATGATCCATCCCGTGTTTTATATGACATGGACAGTTGATGACGAGCGTTGGTGATGAACATAGAGGCCTAGATTTCAATGTGAGGGCTGTGGGGATGTCTCTGATGAGATGTTTGAGAAGACAATTGGTGTTTTTGAGAAATCTGCATTATACTAAACAACGTGATCACTTCAGTTTAGCTGAATTAGAGAGGCTATGGCTGAGGTTGGTCCATTTGAAGCAGTTAAAGCATATACGAGCACTGGAGGGAGAAACGTAAGAAAGATGCCTTTGATTCGTCACTACAGGTATGTTCTACCTTACTATTTATTTGATCTTGAAATAATTACCTTTTTAGTAGTTGGTATGAGCTGTCGACTTTCTTTTATAGTTATGTTTTTGTGAGTATTTTCATCGATGAGATTATTTTATCTCATTGCATGAGATGATCATGACATGCCTTAGCTAATTAATGCCATTCATCAGATAATTTGTCTCATCTTGTTATTCAAACTTGTTTATCTTTATCTTACCAAGTGAGATATCTCATGAGCAATTGTCCCTAATATGGGCTTCACAGTAACGAAATATTGTAGGCGAGAGTGAGAATATTTATGGGTCTAGTAGAAAGTAAGGGAGAGGGATGTGATATTTTATTTTAGTTCATGGTTGGGTTAAGCATTGATTAACAAATCATTGTCATGAGTAATGAGATGGAAGAGTGAGAAAGTGGAGAGAGAGAGAGAGAGTGATGGGATGAAATTTTGATCTTGTTGATGAAATGCTCTTATGATCTCTGTTTTATTGATATTTATATTGATATACTTCCTCCGTTCTTTATTACTCGCATCCTTCTTGAGTTGCCACAGGAATTAAGGAGAGAGGGAAATAAGAGATGGACCCCAAAAGATGAATACTCCCTCCGTTACGTTTTAGTTGAAACAATTGAACTAGGAGGATTTGTAGGTGAAATTTATTAATTGTAGAATAGGGTATAAGTTTAGGAAAAAGTAGAGGTTATAATTTGCTGGAGTTTCTGTGATGGGAGACTGAGGCACTAGAATCCTTTTATTTGCTGAAAAAGAAGAATTTCCTCTGCTGCGACTAGAACGTTTTGCTTCGAGTTTTGATGCTATAGAGTTACTCCTTTCATTCTTTGACACTTTATGCTATAGATGTTACTCTTTCACAAGTTAAAAAGAACGGAGGAAGTATGATATATCAAATACTCTTAATGGCGCTGAATTTGTTGGTTTTGTGTAAGGTTTGATAATCATATGACATTTCTTCATGTTGTTCATGTCAATTTTTAAGATGCTGTTGGAGGTCATTGGTTATTGATGGTCCTCTTTGCTTTGCTATGATGATGCTAGTTTTCATTTGTGAATCTTTTGTCAGGGTTCTTATTATGATTAGGATTTTTTAGAAATCAAAAGAATGGGAAAATCATAGGACAAAAATCCCTATATCAGAGTAACAACAGATACTTGAATTCACTTAATCAGGAGAGTAACAGATACAGAGTTTTCATTCTGATAACCTTTAAAAAAACCTTTTAAGCTCAAATGTAAGGGCCATTGGTGTTTGGGTATTCATAGTTGTTAGTTATTATGTGATATGGATGATGCAAAGATGTGAAGGGTATAGTCTTTATTCTCTTGTCTGCTTTGAGTGATCTCATGGAGAAGGAAGAGACTGCAAAGGAAGTGGTGTATCTTTTCCTTTTTGGATAGTAAATTATGGTGGTGACTGAAATGGAGGGATTCTCCACTTTATTCTACAAGAAAAACTCTCTTTAGAATTGATCAATTTGGTAAATAAATAGGAAATACGAGACATGGTGATATAATAAGCAGTTGACTCTTAGTATTTCTAAATTCTTTTCCCCTCTCTGTCTCGGGCAACTTTCAAGCGATCACTTTGCTTTCCCTCTCCCTCATCATGCTGATGGAATATATTTTTTCATCATCATCTCTCTCTCTCTCTCTCTTCTCTCTCTCTCTTCTCTCTTTCCCTCCTAAGGTGCTCTAGAAAACAGGGATTCGGAAGACATATAATATACATGTATGGTTTTGAAAAATCAGTTTGATATTGAACATGGGTACTATAGGGGAAGAATTGGGAGTAGATAAAAAGAATATTTTTCTTTGTTTTCCTGTGCTAGAGAGGGGAGATACCGAGATAGCAATTTGGGGAGGGAGGATATGTTAAGATGTGTAGCTAGGGGTGTTAATGTCGAGCCTATCTATGCTCGGCTCGAAAGCTCGCGAACAGGTCGATATTTATTTGTTTCTTTTTATTTAGCATAATAATTTTAGGAAATTGTCCAAAACTACTAGTAAACGTTTTTTGCAAAAAACTACCTATTTTACATTTTTTGCGTAAAACTACTAAAGTAGAGAAAAGTTTGTTGACCCATACTGATTTGGTATTCAGTCAACCAGTCACGTTGCATGAGCGTGAGGTGGTTTTTTTGGCGTGATTTCTTCTTATTTCTCTCTCTTTACATTAATTTGCTCCAACTCACCCTTTCAAGATTAATTTCCTCCCTTTCAAGATTAATTGATTTAGGGTAAGTGACTGAAATGAGAGGGAAAATGAGGAAAAAAACAAGCAAATTGGCCAAAACCACCTCACTGTCATACATGTGACTTAAGTCACCTAAAAACACAGTCAACGCATGAATACAATCAGGTATGGGTCAACAAACTTTTCTCTACTTTAGGTAGTTTTGTGCAAAATTGTAAAATAGGTAGTTTCTCACAAAAAACGCTGTTACTTACGTAGTGGACAATTTATCCATAATTATAAAATTAGTAGTAATTATTGATAAGTTTAACAAAAAATAGAAAATTTCATAGCTATTAACTATTATATGTTCTTAAAAGTCATTATATTTCTATAGTTTTCGAACTCGAATATAGCTTTAATGTATTTTGAACTTGACTTTTAAGGCTCGAAAAAGCTCGAGGCTCGGCTCGTTAACCCCTATGTGTAGCAATTAAAAACTAATCTGGTTGCTTTTTGAAAATTTTACATCATTTATATCTTCTTCAGCAGCTGGATCGATTTTAGCTGCTCTGCTGTGCTGACTAATGTGGCAGTAAATTGTGCTTACTCCCTCCTGTTACCTAATTTGCTCTGTACAATAGAAGAGAAGTGTATATTTTTTTTGTCACTTCCATTTCCTCTTCATCTTATCCAAAATTTTATTCAAACAAGGCTGTTATGCCTGGTAAATGAGAGTCTTTGTTTTTTCTCCTGTATGATGGTGGCCAAGGTTATGCCATTGAAGATATCTTGAACATGATTATCTAGGAAGTCTTTCAGCAGAAAGTGGTGCGTGTCTGCGACAACCTTAAGTCGCTATCGAAAGCTTAAGTTGGTAAGAAGTTTTAAATTTGTTGGAAAGAAAAAAGTTAGAAGTCTACGAACTTTTCTCTCAGATACTCATGTTTTTTTTGTTTTTTTTTTGGTTTCCGCTTATAGTGTTTTTTCTGTTTATGTTTGAGGTTTGTTGTGGTTCTATCCATGTGCTGGCCTTTTTGAATATTAAATAGAGTTGCCTTTGTGTTTATGCAGCCTCACTTTGGGAAAAGTATCAGCAGCAATTGAACGAATGGGAAAATGTGATGGCGAGAGTAACCTCCCCTTTCAGCGGGAGCCAGGAAAAGCCGTAACCATTGAGAAACCTCCTATGTTTGCATTCTGTTTGAAGCCCGAGGGTTGGAATTGCCGCATAGAGGTCAAAACAGAGGTCACAAAAGAAACTTCCAGTTGGTGATTAGCATGGTATCGGAGATGCAGATGCTTTCATTCTCTAGGTATCTTTAACTATCTCTTTCTTTCTGGTGATGTAATTATAGCCTTACCTTTTGGATATGAAACTGATTCAATTGATGTGCATATGTGCAGTTGGACGTAGGTTTAATGGTTTCACGTTAGGGGATGACAGAGCTGTCTACACWGCTTATAATCAAGGGACATTTGAGTCTTCTCCTGTTCTTCAAGGATCAGCTAGGGTGTTCTCTCCCAGGGATTCTGGTGCTGCGGGGTACTTTTCATTGAGCAGTGATGGGTATGAGAGGAATCATTACCCAAAACTTTATCGAAATAAGTCCAGGAAGCTGTGTTTTATGCCGTCCTCTAATGATCAGCAGTCATTAGCGTCATACAACCAGAGGACTTCAGGCATGAGAAGTTCAGTTCATTCATGGAATTCCTCTGAGTGGCCTAGTCAAATGCATTACCAGTCAGATGGGTTTCAAAGGCATAACTTCGAGCAGCTGGACCCGTCTGAGCTTGATGAGTTTAGGTTGCGAGATGCAGCAAGTGCTGCTCGGCATGCTGTAACCATAGCTAAAATGAAGAAGGAAAATGCCCAGAGAATGCTTTGTAGGGCYGATTTRGCAATGCACAAGGCAGTGGCTGCTATAACGACTGCTGAGGCAGCTAAAGCTTCCTACATGGAGCCAAACAGTGATGTTGAGATGAGTGGGTGATATAGTGTTTGATTTGAAGACCTCACTTTTCACTCGGGATTTTATTCCCAAATGTATCAGTGGATGAAATATGATGATGGCCTAACTGGTTTTCTTCTGATGACTGGAGTTTGTAGATACAGAAGTCCTCTAACGTGCTCTGAACTGACTTGGAGGGGTATGTGAAACTTGTTTTCTGCTGAGTGATGCCAGGCTTTGCAGCTCACTATATTTTTTCCATGAAGGCAGTATCAATGGGTGGTTTGATATTAATTTTGCTGAGCTGATAGTTTACATTTAACTAAAAAGTCTGACCCTCCTGTTCGTGCAGGTAACGGGTGCCTAAAAATTTTGTTTCTACTGTACATAGTTTTGATTTTTATTTTTTTTACCTTTTTTTTTTCCTTTCTTCTCCATTTCCTCCTATGACCTTTAGTTTAGAATTAAAGGAGCGTGCTAAATAATAGAATACACTCCTTGAGATGTTAGAACATCTGATTGGATTCCTTCAGCGGTTGTCTTATTATCCAGGGCATTATATAGGAAAGATATATCCAGAGGGTAGAAAATTGTAAGTAATTGCTTTTAAAGTTCAAATTTATATGAGAAGCAATTTATCCATTGCTTCTCTTTCCATGCTAAATTTTAGCAGGTCTTATGTATCCTTCTCATTTTCAAATTTTCCCTTTCTTATAAATTGAGCATGCAGCATTAGGAAACCTAGATACACATGTTCTTTTTGTTCGTGTTCAAAATCACCTCTCAATGGGCCAGCAATGCTGCTTTTGTTCTGTCTCTTATTCTGCCAAGGCCAAAGAGGAAAAAAGAGATGTCGTGCGATTGCTGAACATGTCAAGTCTTGATTGCAGGTACAGTTAGAAATGGGCAGTCCCCAGTTTCTTAAACGGGAGTGATGATCCAATTTTATTGTTAACACATGGCTTGTGTGTGTGTGTGTGTGTGTGTGTGTGTGTGACTGTGTGTGTGTGTGTGTGTTGTTGCATGGAATTATATTTATGATTGCTGCAGGCTTGTGGTCGCGGTTCTCATATGTTGTATGGATATTTGAGGCAGGGCTGTGTAATTCTATTGACTTGACATGCTGACACTAGTTTTCCAGTTTTCTTGTCTGTTATTTGCTAGAACACAGATTTGCCCCACCCCTCTCCCTCGCCCATCGTACATGCACAATAACACCAGGAGGGTGGGAGTGGGGTTGTGGGTTCAGTTCAGAATGGCCATTTTGTGTTTTCGAGCACTTGGAGTTTGTTATTACAGTTTAAGGTTTTGATCTGTTTTTTTCTTTCCTTTTTTTGATCAGGGTTTTTTGTAGCTGTATATCTTTATTAAAGCGGCATGATTATACCCGATGTTGAAAATTTATATGGTTGGATGTATAATTCAACCATTGTTGTTTCATGAAATGTAGATATTGTAGTGAATAATTATCAGTCAGTGTTGCTGGATTCGAGAATTTTGTTTGTCCTTTAACCACTTCATTGTAAGTATATTCAACAACGCAATGAATAGAAATCTACAATGATGAAACAGCTCAAATTATCAAACTATTTAAACCACTATCAAAAGAGTTTCAATAATCAAATATCAAATCAATAATACGTTCCATCTTTAGTTTATTATATAGGAACCTTGTCCAAACTGTCAATTTTTGGTGTTTTCGCGACAAATTACCTTTATTAGTCAAACTATCAACTTTTTTCAATTTTCTTGTTGATCCATATCTAATTCTCATTTCCTTGCTAAATAATTGTCATATTCGACGTTAATTTCATTTTTTTGGTGGTGACTCTTTTTTTTTTCCTCAAATTTGACTTCATTTTTTTACGTGTTGACCTATACTTATTTTTCCTAAACCCAACTCATTTCGTGACATGCAAATTAAGAGACCCGTACTGTCGAGATTGTTCTGATAATTTTTGTTTGAATTTCGACCTCAAATTCAATCATAAAAGATAAAAAAGACCTCGAAAACGTTAAATAAGGTATATTTTTCGAATTTATTTTGAACATCATTCAAACGAGGTGACCTATGTATGGTGTTCGAGGTTGATGTGATTATTTTTGGAATTCGGACCTCATTTCGTTCAAAAAGTACAAAAGTGATCCTGAAAACGTCAGATTTTTTTTTCAGAAATATTTCGAGGCATGCAAATCGAAGCGAGCCCGTACGTAGGTGAAGATTGATCCAATCATTTTTTTTCAAATTTCGACATCAAATTCGTCATGAAGGACAAAAGTGACCACAACAAAGTTAAATAAGGTATTTTTTTTCGAAATGATTTGAGATATACTAGTCGAGGCAATCCGTATGTGGTCGTGAATGATTTGATATTTTTTCGAATTTCGACATACAATTCGATCATTAAGGATAAAAGTGGCTCGAAAACGCAAATAAATGAAGTGAACGTCAGGAAAATGAAGTCAATGCGGTAAAATGAAGTCAATGTCTGTAGGGCTGAGCAAAGCCGGTTGGACCTGAAACTGTACCGAACTTGATTTAGACCTGACTGTATCGGACGCGTCGATTCAATCCAGGTCCAAGTCTAAAAAAATTTGAGGGTGTCGATCTTCCGATCTAGTCGAAACCGGGGTTTTCAGGTTAGACGGTGGATCGGAATAATTTAATATATGTTTTTTATTTTTTTCCCAACTAATTGTCTGAAACTCTGAATTTGTTTACGGCGTGTACATCAAAACGTGACTGAAATTTCAACCGGTCAAGAGGTCCACGGTTTGAGAGGTTTTTAATTGATTTTTTCAATTGAAGAGCAAAAAACAAAAAAAAACGAGTCGGTCCAGGCCATTTTTTATGAGATTTCGGTCCATCCGGTCCGGGTCCGATTTGGTTTTGGACCGGTGCTTAGCCTAAATGTCGGAAAATGAGAATTAGGTTTGGGTAACAAAAAATAGCAAAAGTTAGTAGTTTTAGGTCAAAATTGAAAAGAATGTAGGTTCTTGCAAAAACCGCCAAAAGTAGGTAGCTTCGGAAAAATTTTCATTTAATATCAACACTAAAATAACTTAATCCTAAACTACAATAAATTAAAAAATCAAAAGTGCAATATATTCAATGAAAGAGTTAAATCAACTTATATATCTATCATAACAAAACTAGAAGAGAGAAAAAAACATACCGGAAGTATCAAAGATGAGAAATAATGACAATAAAGAAGCGACAAAATAGCAATGCAGACAAAGCGTCGAATCAAGAATTGCTTGAATGAAATCGGAGGAAGGAACACGAAATGAATGTCGGGGATGGAAGAATCGCAACGTACAACAAAGTCTTAGCGATGCAAGTTATCAAGTATCAACGTTGTTGATTTCGATATGTTATTACCATTGATACGTTTTCTCTTGCTTCCATTATGTGTCGAATTAATTATTTTTGCTACGATTGAACAACTAATTGGAAAGACGAAGAAATTGATTGCAGAATTGAAAAAAGAGAATTTTCAGAGAATATTGAATTTTGGAATCTTTGATGAGAGGAAGAGAGCGAGTAGGAAGCTTTTAAGTATTGCAAAAGGGTAGTTTCAACTTGACAAGTTTGACTACGTTACAAAGTAAAAGTGGTTTCTTTACTTCATCTCTTTCTTTTCAATTACTAGCATATAAAGTGATTGAAGTAATTAATGGCAACAAAGTAAAAGTATTCAATATAAAATATCATATTATGGCAACGAATATTTTCTTTCTTTTTTCTACAAGTTGTTAGGAATATAAGATAAGAGATAAGGAAAATATATTATGTGTGATTATTTTCTATAGTAATAAGATAAGATAATATTTTTTTTAATAGTCTGTTAAATATTAGATTCAAGAAAATTGTTTAGCTGATCTACATTCATATTACACGAGTATTTTTGACACGCGATGCGTGCGTACGTAAATTTTAGCATTTATTTTGGACACATGTAACTGTAGACACCCAAAAGTGTCTACTGAAATTGAATAGCCGATGACAAAAAGTACGACCTTTCGAAATAGATTTGATTCCGGAAGTTGTGACAAAATTCATAAACCACATCTATTTGCACAAGTCAAATTAAAGTTGAGTTTGAAATCATATGCCTAGAGCCCAATAACAGGCGGAAAGTATTAATTTTAGGCTTTTTATTTATTTTTGTTGCGTTGTCGATTTTGAATTGTGGGCTTGAGCCATGGATCTCACACGTGAGTGCGTTAGGGTAGTGTTGTCGATAGAGGGGATCRCCACCGTGCCTATACAGGTTAATCACGGACGTCCGAAACATTGGTGCTAAACTAATGACCCCGCTGTTTGGTTTGGTAACTAGAGTGTGGGTTCGGGGACATGGTACGGAAAAGATCTTTAACCAAATCCGTCGCATGTAGCTGTAAAACCTACGGGATTTGTTTAAGAGGATTTGTTAAGCTACTCATGTCATCAAGATGCATCTTCCTTTTAGGGGACTCATTTGCTAAGATACTCTGCAGTTAAGCGTGCTTGGCTGGGAGTAGTCCGAGGATGGGTGACTTCATGGGAAGTTTACGGGGTGCGCATAAGTGAGGTCAAAATGCGCCGAAAGGACTTGTGTTGACCTGTGGGGTTAGATTATCAGTTTATGATGCCCTTTGGTAACATGTGGTCCGACCCAGTGTGGGATCGGGGTGTTACAAATGGTATCAGAACAACCTTGCGACCGCATCCATAACCTAAAGTGGAGATTTGATGCCTAGCGAGGGAGGATTATGGGGCTATGTGATTAGCTTCCTTTTTGGTAATTGTGGACTTTCAGGGAGCAACAAGGGCGTTGCGTTCCTTAAGTGGGGGTGTTTGTAACACCCACGAGATTAGTTTAAAAGGATTTGTTAAGCTACTCGTGTCATTAAGATGTATCTTCCTTTTAGGGAGCTCATTTGCTAAGATACTCCGTAGATGGGTGACCTCCTGGGAAGTTTTCGGGGTGCACATGAGTGAGGTCTAATTATCAGTCTAGCATGCCCTTTGGTGACACGTGGCCCGACCCAGTGTGGGGTCGGGGTGTTACAGTAGCGGCCTCTACTCGGTCTCATTGTAGTCCCATAAATAATAATCATTGAATTCAAAGAGCCTATTCGATTTTAACCTTAAAAAAGCGCACTAAAAAAATACAAGAGTTGATTTCTATTAACATGCATCGTACCTATCCTAATGATTGTGACCACTTCGAATTAATCAAATTAATAAGATGCTAAATCCATTTGTCCATGATTAATCTGAATTTAATGTGATACAAGTAATTCCGTCTGATTAAACAATCGAAAAACATAGGCGCAACCGCGCAAAGATCAAGAATTAAAATATATCTAAATCAAACTCAAATATATAAAATCAACTTACCTTATATCACTATCAAACACAAAGAAACAAAGGTTAGTACAAAACTTTGCTTCCAAATGAATCGCTTTTACAACAAAGAAAATCATTAGCATTGACAATTAAATCAAAACGATCTGCGAAAAAGCGAAAACGATTGAAAACCAAAAGCAAAACAAAATTCAATGTTATTTAATTAATCAAAATTATTAACAGGAGAAAAAGAGAGTTTGATTGAATCCTCAGAATTTGTACCTAAATCTGCAAAGATACGACTTCGAAAGCTATGACGAATTCGAGGATTTTGATTTTTGAGATGGTTGGTGTTTGTGGATTGAATTTTGAATGAGAGAGATTTTTGAGAGACTTTTGAGAGCTTTGAATATTGATTTTTTGTTGATTTGAAACTGATTTTTTGTTGATTTCGAATAAGCACCGAGAGCATGTATTTATAGGTGTTTTGGGAAGGATAAGATACCAAGACTAATTTCTATCTATTTTTCTGTATCTTTGAGATTTTTTCCATCATATCTTTGGATCTAATATGTTATCCGAGAATTATCCTTTATCTGATTTTGGCTTCTTGGAGATCAATATTAATCATCTGAGAACTTCCAAATGGTTCCGAATTTTCTGGATTTCTCTTAAATTTCTGAATTTATTTTTTCGAAATCATTTCGCAACTTGTAAAAATCATATAAAATCAACTAAAAATATAAAATAATATAAAAATACTGGGTGAACTTAATGAAATGAGAAGAACAAAATGTAAAGTGGAAATTGAGAAATAACCTATAGAAAATTTCTAAATATCCTAAAAATAAAGAAGAAAGCCTAAAAATAGAAAATACTTAAAATAAAATATAAATATTTCCACCTATTATTGGCTCTAGCGTATGATTTCAAACCAAATTTAATCCTACTTGCGCAAATGGATGTGGTTATGGATTTTTTTTGTTACTTCCGAAATGAAAACATTCTGAAATATCGTACTTTCCTCATTAGCTATTCAATTTGGGGAGACATTTTTGGGTGCTACAGTAATTATTTATTATAAAAATGATATCATGAACTTATATTTATCACAATTGATGTGCCACATTATGTGGAATAAAAATTTTCATTTTTAAATTGACATGTTTTTACTTTTTACACACGTAAAACCTTAGGTTTGAACTATTCTTGATTTTTTCAATAAAATAAAAAGGGAAATTCTATATGGTAGCATTGTGGTTTGGGTTTTTCTACGCGGTGACAACTAAAATTTTCCTATTCTATTACTATGGCCTCGAGGTTTGTAAATTTACATAAAATGACCTCAAGGTTTTAATTTTACATATGGTGGCAACCAGAATCCTTAAGCCACCTAACCCATTCACCACACCTAACCAACCACTCTAATCCTCACCGCACCGCCTTAGTACCTCCACCGCACACTGAGCTCCCCCAACCACTGAACCGCACAACAACTCCCCCCCCTCTGATCCCTACCTTATTGCACCTCTATCCACCCACCGAGACATAACAAGGCGTGAATTTCCATAATCCAGCTTTAGACCTTCAACTTTCATTCAAGTTGATTACCTAATTAAGGTAAGTTTTATTCATGAATTTGATAAAGATTTAGACATTAATCAAGTGAAAGATTTTAGGAGAAGTAGTGATTTTTACATAAAACCATTTTCAACTTGTTTCACCTTTCCTAAGTGATTAAAATATTAAAATACATCTTAAAAAATGAAGATTGAAGAACATAAAAAATGAAAGCAAAATATGAAAGTATACTAATATTATAGATGAAGAACTTTGGAGTTCAAGCATGAGTTGAGTGATGACTCAACGCTTTTATTTATACACAACTAAAGTTATCTAAGATATTTTAAAAGGGTTACTAAAACATAAAGCTATGCAAGAAGAAGCAAAGTTAAGAGTAAAAGTTAGGAGTAAGTGACAAAAGAAGCAAAGTTGATACATCAAGCCACGTGCAAGTAAAGTGAACTCGGTCAAAATAAATGTGCTGCCAATAGAAGATCGCGCGACGCATCAACAGTCGCCAGCGCGACGTGTAGCCTGCACTGCGTATTGAACTTCAATTGGTCATGTCTCCTCGTTTTTTTGAATTTGAACTTATGACCACTCGCTGTGAAGATCTCGACACACTTTTTTCATCTCAAATTAGAATCAACATAAAATAGCATGCAGATTAAAAGATATATCTATTTGAATTTGGTCCATTGTATTTTCTTCCTTTTGGATCATTTTTCCTCCACTTTATACTAAAACTTGCAACTAATGTGATCAATGCAAGTGAAATGTCCCAAAATAGCTCCGTCAGATGACACACATCCCATGACATCAATTAAACATACAAAGCAATCATACTTTCGAAAGTCCAAATAATGTGACATTTACACTAGTTTACATTCTAAAATCTAAATTTTACAAAAGTTTATACGAATGTAAAAGCTAATGAATTACAATTTAAAACCTCGAACTAATGAATTCATTATATAATAATAACATGGTCTAATCTGGTCACATCAGTTTAACTTTTGACAATAAACAAAGCTTTCAACAATGATGACTATTTCACAAATAATGGTACAGTGTTTGGTTAAAGATCATAAGGGTGTTGATGTGAAAACTATCATGGACAGAAATATGAACAAACCCTTATGGCGGTATACGTTTTCCATTACCATATTAGCCGTGCAAAGAATAATTTGAATAAAGAATTCAATTTATATTTCTCATATTTGCAGCCTTTGTGTAAATAATAACTACTTTATATCAGCTCGGACTATGCCCCACGTCAATGATAATAAAATATATTCTACTCTATGTCGTTTATAAAAGTCTTGTTTAAATAAATTTGAGAAATTATCTCAACTAATCCTGTACTTTACACAATTTTCCAAAATAACTCTGACCTTTGCAACATTTCCCTGGAGGTTTTTTTTTTTAACGAAGAGTTAACAATTCCTTAATTCCTTTATTCCTCCCACTTCCCCTGTTTTGTCTTCTTCCTTTCAATCAACCTCAACTCTCAAACTCACTCTAAATCAATTAGCTTATTGCTACTAATATTTCTTAGAACTGCCAATCAATTTATGACCATTAACCCTCTGTATTTGATTGCCAGTAACATTATTGCTTTTAAATATATATCATCAAACTGACCTGCAAGGCTGCAAGCTTTCAAATTCAATTTTTGCAAGCAGCACACAGCGAACTCCATTGTATCATGTAAAACTTGAAATTGGATAGTATTTTTGCCATTTTTCACAATTGGGGAAATGAAACCAAGCTTTTTCCCCTTTGAATTTAATGGTCCCTTAGGTAATTTATCACAATCAGAATGTAAACGGCTCGAATTTATACCTAAACCACCACGTTTTCGAACCAGATCTGGGATTCTGGGTTTGTTACTGGTCTGCTTCGTGGGACCCTTAGCCGTGTTTCATGATGCATGACCCCATTAGCAATGACACAACTGAACCACCACCTCTCAACGGAGTATGTGGTGGCCTAGATTCAATYCAAACATAGCAATTTTGAGAAGAAACAACCATAAAAATGGATGAAGATGGTTGTTGATGATGATGAAGGTGGTGTTCAATTAATTAATTTGGGTTTGCTTAGWGTTCGTGTTTAATAGGATTTTGTTGGGCGATTGGGGGATGACGATGATGTTAAAGAATAAAGGAAAGACTTGGGGAAGATGATGATGAAACAGGGGAAGAGAAGGATAGAAGATAAGTTAACAAGTTTCCGTTAAAAAAAAGCCAAAAAAAAATCATTTTCAAAGTTTAGGGTTTACTAGAGAAATGTTGCAAAGGTCAGGGTTATTTTGGAAAATCGCATAAAGTTCAAGGTTATTAGGATAATTACTTTATAAATTTTGATTAATAAATCTCTATTATATAAGGGAAGGGGGAGGAAGATGGTGTCCCCCTCTTAAAATACGATAATACCCTTAATGAATTGATGATGCTAAAATACTTTAATACCCTTAAGGTTTTAATATAAAAAACTTATGAATTGATGTGATTAAATTACCCATAATAAAGAATACAATATTTATTATTTGATTTAATTAATTAGTGAAAAAAATTCAAAACTATGATCATTATTCCAAATTGAATTAAAACATATATGGAATATATTTTGAATTCAAACCATAGTTTATTAGTTAATAAATCATATGACTAATTATTAGATATAAATTAATAATATCAAATATTTCTTAAACATTTTAATTAAATACATACTATATAATTATTTTTAATCAATCGCAATTTTCATAGGTCAAGCACGCATCGCGTGCACATAAT
>SNQN01009571.1:0-24886 GCA_008642245.1 Bassia scoparia
GATTTTTGCTTCAAGAAATAGACCCAATTCATGCGGCTAAAATCATCAACGAATAGTAAGAAGTAGCGACTTCCTCCTAGTGAATCAATTGACATTGGTCYACACAAATCAGCATGAATGAGCTYTAGACAAGTTGAAGCTCGCCAAGATTCGCCACTAGGAAATGATGGCCTRCTTTGTTTGCCATACACACAACCTTCACAAAACTCGAAGGACTCGATTTTAGGCAAGCCAAGAACCATGTTTTTCTTGCCTAACAACCGTAGCCCATTTGCATTCAAGTGTCCATATCTCAAGTGCCACAAACTTGACTCGTTGTCTCCCTTTGCGACTAGGGCTTTGCTTGCTTCGCCTTGCACAACATCTAGAGGGAACATCTTGTTTGGTGTCATTTTGATACTCATTACCTTGCGGCTTTGGTCATGAATRTTRCATTGSCCATCTTTGAAAATAACYGAATATCCTCCATTGATTAATTGGCCAACACTTAATAGATTGTGAGTGAGAGAGGGAACATACTGCACATCATGAATAAGCTTGGTTTCGCCATTACACGTTTGAATTRCMACCGTACCTCTTCCTTCTACCTTGACTTGATTRTCATTGCCGAGTCGAACAACTGACTGCTTTGTGTTGTCAATTSTTTTGAACCACTTCTTGTCTCCTGACATGTGATTCGAGCACCCACTATCCACGAACCAGACTCCATTCTCCACTGGTTCGAGCTTGGAATGAGCTAAAAACAGGTTGCTTTCCTCTTGTGTTCCCTCGGAGTAGTTAGCTTTTGACTCTCCTCGTTGCTTGMTCCAACAATTWGCCTCTGTGTGCCCATTTTTCTTGCAATATGAGCACTGAACATTGCTCYTGGAAGTGTTGTTATAACCTCCATTGTGTCTTCCTCCATAACTTCGACCTCTACCACGGCCACGGCCACGATATGCTCCACGAAATCCACCTCTACCTCCTCTATTATTTGATGCTTCACCATTGCCTTTTGTGAAAGGTTCACCTCTTACTTGCAACGCTTTTTCTTCGCCTTTCTCTTCCTTCTTTGCGAACCTGGACTCATGGGMTAATAAGGAACACATCAACTCATCGAATGTGTATGTTGAGAGATCCTTGGATTCCTCAATTGCGATCACAACACCATTAAAATCAGGGTCCAGGCTRCGCARAACCTTGCTTACTACTCTTTCGTTGCTAAGAAGCTCACCATAAGACTTCATTTGATTGACAATGCYTGACACTTTCGAAAGATATTGTTGCATAGATTCCTTCTTGGTCTTCTGCAACCCATCAAATTCAGAACGCAAGGCCTGCAACTTGACTGAAATTATCTTCTTGTCGCCAAAATACTCGTGTTGTATAATCTCCCATGCTTCCTTGGCTGTCTTGGCAGACGAGATACGAGGGAAGATATCATCATCCACTGCAGATTGGATGAGAAAGAGAGCTTTGGCGTCCTTCTTTCGATTGTCACGCATACGCTGGTCAGGCTCACCCGTAGCTTCAACGTAGCCTGTCTCAACAATGTCCCACAATTCTTGGGATTTGAACATGGTCTGCATCTTGATACTCCAAAGGTGGTATTTTTCACCTTTAAAKATGGGAATTAGGGGCTGCGCATTTGGGTTTAAACCATTGCTTGACATGGTGAAAGCTTGGTGTTTTGAGTGGTGGTTAGGCGTGAGTGAGGGGCTGGTTTTGTGGGATTCTGGTTTGGCTATGATACCAAATCTTTGGGAGAAAGTCAGAAAGAGGAGTAGAGATAGACAGTAGAAGAGAGAGAAGAAAGCTAATATTAATAGGAATGCTTGATTAAATAATAGAATAAGCTGATTTACATATGCCTTTATATAGCTAATATCATAACAACCTAATGCATAATAGGAAATTAGCACTTTTAGCTGGTTTATTCTACGTAACAAAGCAAGAGACTAGGACAAGTCTAACTAACTTTGAAGCATTCTTCATTCAATAGTAAATGCCTAAATACAATTTTAAATCATAGGATATTACACTTACAATAGTCATACGCATACGCTATGCTGTGACTGGGAAGGGAAAGCATGGAAACGAGTTCCTCTTCTGAGCAGAAATTATTGGACTGTTCTACTTACACCGTACCTTCAAACTGTGATACTGCTGTTATTGCAAACGCTAGCTTTCTAGCAGCAGTTTTCATAGAGTGTCACCTCCAGGAATGCTTAAAGTGAATACTGCTTCAAAGAAAACTGCTGAATGAATTGCTGGTTAATATGAATCATCATCTGCACAAGAAGTCCATCTGTTACATGCTGGTTTCATCCTGTTAAATTGATCATCCTTGTTGTCGCTACTGTTATAGTTTATAAGCTATCTGTGCTAGGATGTTTCTGGTTCTAGTCTGATATTTATTGGAGTATTGGGGTACTTATTATGCTATTAAATGGTTTTCTCTGATAAGTTAATTGATGAAATTTTGTGTATTTAATTCAAAAATGTAGTGGTCTCTGACGTGCATTCATCTCTATAATTGGACTTTCTTAAGGCCTATGAAGAAAACGTATAATAATGAGGAGAACAATATCCTTAACCTTTTATAGGTAAACTATTATCCAGCACTTTTTCGCTGACTTCTAAAAGGGCAAATCTCACATACCAAATTTTACAAGGACAAAAAAATTTTTGCTGAAGTGATATCTTATTGCTTGTGCATATATGAACTTTAAAGTTTTAACTACCAACATAGAGTGACACATGATAGATTTTTAGTTTGATTGTTTTGTGTCTCATTCACGGGTTCGTCTTTTAATTGCATGATGGTCTGGTATTAATATCATGCATATGTTTGATTGTGAGAGTAGGTTGATTTTCTTTATCCGAATTATATTCCAAATTTTAGTCTGAGATTCTCTCTGTTTTTTCTTTTCTTGAATGTATCTTTGTTTTTATGTCTTTTATCCTGAAAACTCACTCATTGTATCTTATGCAGGAGATGATTCTATTGTGCATCTTGTAGTTAGTATCGTTTTTCTTCCTTCTAACTATTTTACATATTTTAACATGGGTATGTATGGAAGTGGTAGGCGTTACCTATGTGTGATATGCTCAAAATTTCAGCTTCATGGGTTATATGCTAGTTTACACCTGACCAAGAGGGGAGCAGTGGCGTAGTCGATGAGATACCTGGTGCTAGTTGGAGCCACTTCTATCAAATCAAGCTACTGAAGGGCTATTAGAATTCAGAAGACAACCAATTCTTGACCATGTTGATGCGAAGAAGATGTAATTTTAGACAATGGGTCTCAAATGATTCGAGAAGAATATAATGGATGGAAACGGTAATGATGTTTCGTATAGGAAAATGGCTGTTTGGTAATTATTTTTTTTTTTGTTCGTTGGGATCAGAGAAAATCAAAACATTGCATCTCTGACTTGAAAGGTTGGAGGGTTGGGTCTTTTGCCTATTGTGCATCACATGATTAATTGAAGATTTGTAGGTTCTTTCCCCCAATGAAAAACATGTCTCTGATGTATTGTCTTTACAATGTGCAGTTAATTTTTTGTTATTGCGTCTCGAAGTCAGGTAGATCATTGTATTTGAATGGAGAGATTGTCGTCATTCTTTCCGTTATATATTACAGTGCGTAGAGTGATTTTTATGTGTTCTTTATCATCATGTATGTTTCAATTTTTGTTGATTTCTTTTTTTTTCTTTTTCTTTTTTTCATTTTTGGATATTTTTCAGTTAGTTCTGTATTGACTCATTAGTAGAGTAAAGGAAGATGGAGCTACTATTGTTTAATGATGATATATTTTGTTAAGATGGTTTCTGTTGATTATAGGTTATAGCAATATATCATCTCTGACTTTATTATTTGTTTAACATCTTTTATTGGTGTATTCCGAAGCTGTCAGTATATCTCATTTTCTTTTAGTCAGAAAAAGCTTATTATGCCTTTATCCTAGGGAATGTGAGAGGGGTAGGATCATGATAGAAAGTCTGAAACTATTTTAGATTATGGGACTGATCAATTTATAGATCATATGTTTAATGTACCTTTTAATTATACTAGCCGTTGCCCCGCGGCGATGGCCGGTGCACCGGACGTTTATACATGAAAGTAAATTAGAAATCAATAATGACAATGCTATTTGATTAATGAACTGTATTTTTTTTTAAGGGGAGATGATCATTCTACCATCTTGGCATTGATAATTGATATACACTTATACCAATATATATAGTAATATAGTATTTATAAATCTTGATTTGATTCAAATTCTCTTCTTATTGAATAATAGTAATTGTATAAGAAAGAAGATTAGAATCAATGTTTGTATTCCTTATTAATTATAACTAGGTGTAGTCGATGGCGGTCAGCATAGCTACTCGTGTTGAATTTATAATGTAGTATATTATATTTTAGGGAATACATTCTACCTCCTTGCAGATAATGGAGTTATAACTTATCAATATTATAGAATTTATATTCAACTCTATTTGTCAAATTCATATGTAAAGTATTTATAAAGGGGTGATATATTTGTAATTACCTTTTAAGTTATACGATCATTGCACGAATCCGCGGTGCCTAAGGTGGCTGATCATTTGCTATATAGTTCAAAATTGAAAAGTTATGCAAATGCTATTATATCATATTTAAGGGGATATCATTCCACATTGATGATTTGAGTTGTGTACTTATACATATATGAAGTTTTAAGTAATTTTAACAAGATCTTGATTTGATATCAGATTCATTTCTTATGAATACATATAATTGGTATAAGAGAAGAGAGATTAGAATCATCGACGGACCAATTAGTACATTGTGACACATAGTCTAGAAATACAGTGGAGGAAAAAACAACATAAAGATCTTTCTTTAACTCTCATCGTGGTCGTATCTCAAACTGTCACCATAGATACAGACTCTAAGAGAAATACTTAAGGCCTTAGTGCACTATTATATAAATCCCACGAGAAAGATGCGTGTCATTTGCATGCATGGAAGATTGCTGAAGTGAATTGAAACAATAACACTCAACAGGCTTGTAGAGAAGCATGAACAAGATATTGTGCAATTAGTGCAACATCAATCCGACACCCTACAAACAATTAGAACTAACATTAGCTACAAGAGCGAACAGATAATCCTTCACTCTGACATACTATATTTAACCCTGATTCTAATTTCCATTGTATTGATGTAGTGGGATTATGTAACCTCTAAATTAGGGGTACAATATCAGTACCATATGGTATTCTCTTTATTTTCATGGCATTTGGTTCACGAAAGTTTATGAATAATTCTGGTCACTAGTAACATGTATCCTGAACTCATGAATGTCAACGAATTAGACTACGTCTAGTAACCCGAACCACCCTAACATGGACGGGTTTTTAACGTATTTAACTGCATCTAAATTCTGATACATTGAGAAGTTTGAGGTTGCTACGACGAATGAGGCAATAAAAGGTTAATATGTAATGATTATATATGGAGAAAAGCAGAGGGGAAACAAAATGAAGGGCCAGTTCGCAGGGGGGACAAAAAAAATGTGGGCTCACTTTAGATTCTTCTTCTGCTTTACTCAATCTATTTGACTTTCTCTAAATATCGTCATTCTTCAATTATTGCGCTCTTAACACTTTGTCTTTCAAGTCGTAGCTATATATTGCAGTCTCTTGCATATTGAGACTGATTAGACGCTGACCTGTCGGAATTTCATGGAAGTTCTCATATGAGCACCTGTGTGGATAATTTATATAGCGTAATTGGCTCAATAAATGAACACAACAGGCATTAAGCTGGATACTGCAGAGAATTCAAGGCAAGATTATTTGAAAGAATGGTGGGATAATATTCTCTCATTGGAACATTAAAAAGCAAAGAAACAAAGTACGTATATGAAGGATTGGGTAGTTCTCGAACATCTCGACGATGACCAAATAGACAACGTCTAATTAAGACCATGCAAATATATACTAGTTAGAAAGCAAATTCTAGTGCTCAATTATCTAAATAAAGCAAATATAGATAATGACATGACATCTTGATACAAGACAATTATGGCAACAACACCACTTTAGTTCATTAAAACCATCAATAGTCCGATAAAAAAGAATAGACAATTGAACAGAAATTGCATACAAACCTTATGTTTCTTTCAATCGATACCAATTATCCAGTAATAGTGATTTTTGTCAGAGAATGCCTGCGCAATAGTCAAAGAAACAAAAAGTACGTTGGATATGCTTACTGACATACACAAATACATACATGATCCAGCCAATCTAAATCTTTCTACAATAGTATTACCAGGGTTCAGCATAAATGCTCGACTACTATTAAGTAAGGAGGCTATGGACTTTGCTTTCTCTGAACAAGATAATTATTAACATATTGATAACCCAGATCCAACCAGCAATTCGACATAGAGAACAAATCATATTTAGATAATTCTTCATCGAACTGATATATTGATGTCGAGTCTAATGGTAATGTTTCAATTTGTTAAAGACCCACTTGCTTTATCAATTAGAATAACCTGGCTGAACGGTGTACATGTCCCAAGCCCGGGATCGGTCTCTCCACTGTTTTTTCACCTCCGTGACCCGAGGTAATCTCATGACCCGAAAAAAGGTTGAAACACTTATGCCCGTCCGAACCCCGGCCCGGATACCATATTTTTTCGGCTCCTACCGCATAACCCAAATATTGCTCAGCCATACAAAGCACAAAGCAATAATAATATTAAGCCGACTTTCATGATATAATTCTTAGGTAGTTGCATAATTGTTCTCGCTGGAAAATGGTCTAGGCAAAATGATTATATGTTACAAATCATTTTGCCTATCATCCAAGCAAATGTACTAATCAACTTTTATTACATCAAATGCAAGTGACTGATATAACATCATTCAACAGCAGTTTAAATCACCCATTGTTTTTTTATTAATAATATATTTCGTAATTATTAATTTAGACCATAATATATATTAAATGAATATGAAAGAATGACCATATATTATACCTAGATATCGTAACACATTCAACCATCTTTTCGAATGCGAGCAGGACATAGAACCAAACTGTGAATTCAGACCTAAAACAAGATTTAAACTTTAACCACCGAAAAATTCTGCACAATTAGAACAAATTAATCATGAATTAATGTTCTTTAAATCTAAATGAAAATTAAAATAAGAAATAGCTAACATGTGAAAAAAACAAGGACAAAAATCAACTCTGAAGCCCGACCTACATCGAAATACGTTAAAGTATTAGCGCTTTATCAACAATATCATCAGCTCTCGTTGTTGGATGTTGAATGCAAGCTATCAACCAGCGAGGTATCCAAACACTCCTAAAAAAACGAAAAAAATTAGGATGATTTTATGTATGTAAATTATGCAAAAAGGCTTTATAAACAAAATATTTGGAATATTGAAATTTGAAATAAATTAAGAAAACAATACAGATAAAAAAGAAGCAATCAAAGTTAACATTATTATCATTTAGGATGAAATTTGGCTCACTTTCTAATATCAAAAAAAACGTCAAAATAAGCATGACATTCACAACAATCCTGAATTATCATCCACATCAAGCTGATTAAAACTTAAAAATGATCAAGTCTAATATCAGATGGAACGTTCTGCTCAAATCAATAACCAAAAACACCACATAACACAAATCATCATCGAAACACCGAACTGTAAACACATATTCGAGTTAAACTCAAAACCCTAAAGAAATCCATAACAACCGAATTCAACACAGATCATGCAAAAATCTAACACTAATATGAAGCAAATTCCAACCTATAATCTGACTATAACCAAGAACAAGTAAGGAACCGTCACACCTTCAAGCGCTGATTGAAATCCCAAATCCTCCACTATCAATCAAACAGAGATCGAAAAAAAAGCAGCAGAGCCAAGTCGTCAACCCAAAAGAAGAACGAAGACCCAAATCTAAGAACCCTTTAATCGGTGAAGAGCACTCCAATCATTTCAAAAACCCTATAAATTCCAACAAACAAACTCAAAACAATAAAACATCATAAACGATCATTAATACTCCTATGAACTTACCCCTAATCGATCAACTCTTTAGATTCGAATCGAAAAAAATTACAAAGATAAAAAAAAAAACAAAAAAAACAATCCAGAACTTACCAGTTATGAAATGTTGTATGTGGAGAAGGAGAGGGTTGCAGGTTTGGATGGAGGTAATAAGTGATGAGGACAAAGAGATCAAGGTGCTTTTGGAGGAGAGAGGATGGAAAGAGGTTTTTCTAGGGTTTGGGGTTGTTGGAGACAGCTGGAGTCTGTGTCGTGGTTTGGGTGTGGGGTTTTGAGGGTAGCAGGGGAATGGGCTGCGGGTGGGCTTTGCGAGGTTGGACTCTGTGGGTAAGGTATGGTTCTACTGTTTCTCACAACAGTAAAGTCTAACAACTTTTTAGTATAGTATGGATGAATAGTAATATGTCATTAGTCAAACTTGAATCTATTATAACTCAAATGATTGAAGTCACTAATTATCTATCTATTTTTTTGAAAGTTTGTGAAAAAGAAGCGTTTTTTCTCTTCCACTCTTCAAATGCGATCATACCAGCAGTATACACATAAGCAGTATACCACACTAATCTGTCTTTTTATTGCATACTGCTAGCTGCAATAATAGGCATATATAAGCTCAAATATATTATACTTCGTATTACATTACACTTAATTAATCATGTATGAATTACTCCCTCAAATATATATTATGATAGCATATATTGATGATGGCTGGAATTAAAGTTGAAATGTCTGTTCTTTATATAACCGGAAAATAGGGATATTCGATGCATATATTGATGTATAGGTCTTGTAATTATGTAAAATGTTGCTATGGTAGTATTGTTATAGTCTATTTCTCCTAAATTTTTCCTTAATATGTGTGTCTCATTGTTACCATGCAGCTCGATCTGGAGCCCTTCTTCAATGCTGCTGCTTCTCAGTTCAGTTCATTCTTGGACAGTCTATCCCCATTCCTCTCTGGCTTGGCTTTCATTGGCTCCTGTTGTGTCTCATGTGACTTCATATTTATTTTTTGTTTTACAGTAGATTCAATTGAGATGTAAAATACTAAAATGTGATGTATTTGTGCTTTTAGTAAATAAATATTTCGTTTTTGGTTGGCAGAACTGTGTTTTTTTTAATTGCATGTTCAAAAATTACAGACCGATTATTCGGTCGGTAATGGCCACTAAAAAAAATGGAGCCATTTACCGACCGATCATAAATCGGTCGATATACCGACCGATTAATCGGTCGGTAAATGCCTCCATGGCTCTCCAATTTTTTGAGGGAAAAGGCCATTTATCGACCGATTAATCGGTCGGTATGGTGTATCGACCGATTAATCGTAATCGGTCGGTAAATGGCCTTTTCCCTCCATTTTTTGGTCGGATTTTATTGGTCGGGAATCGGTCGGTAAACCCTTTCGGTCGGTAATCTTTGGATTACCGACGATTGTGATTCCGACACCTCTTACCGACCGATTTTCGGTCGGTAACCCCTGTTATTGACCGAAAATCGGTCGGTAAGTGTGGTCGTCGGCCGAAGCCAATTTTCTTGTTGTGGGAGTTTGACACATCTAGGCAGAGGGTATGTGTATGAGTTCTTGCGTAACTTCCCTTCTTACCACTCGAACCACCTATAATTACTTTTGAACCTATCAGCCTACTTTTGGTCCTCAAGTAGCACTTTATCTCGAGGGCATTTCACAATCTGATCCATCCAAGTGACCCCTCAATCTAGCACCATCGTTGAAGCTTGACTACTGATACTTGGTTCCTTCAACACTTCCCATGTGACTGTTCTTGTCTCTAGTGATTCTCTGACCGAGGGATGTGCTAAGCTGAAAATTGCAAGAATTTCTAAGAGAGTTCATTCACCTTATTTACGTACTTCTTCATGCTATCCTCTTTAGCCTCGAATTCTCTGGTAATCTGACCCACAACTAGTTGAGAATTAGTTTTGACAACCAATGTTTTGGCCCCAGCTACGAGGCACATTTGCATTCCGAGGATGACTACCTCATATTTTGTTTCATTGTTGGATGCGAAGAAGCCAAACTTTACTACATACTCCAACCTTTCTCCTTGGTCTATTTTGATCAGAATTCCAGCCCCATTTCCATCCTTGGTGGCCGAACCATCCACGTACAATTCTCAATTTTCCAATTTTAATGATTACGGAGGTGTAGATACCTACATTTGTCCCTAGCCCAAGACGGACGATGATAAGACACCCCTTGCAACACAAAAGCTGAATTGAGAGAGAACTAGGGCCCTAACAGACCCTAAAAAGGCAAGTTTTCATTACACCGAACGCGGATCTGTACACAAAGCACCCTTAAAAGAAAGTTTTAATTTCAAAATAATTTTAACTTATTTTTATACATTTTTCCAGAATTTTTCGGAATTTTTCTAAACATTTTTGGCAATTTTTCAAAATTTTCAATAATTTAAATAATTTTGCTATAATTATTTAATTTATGAAAACAATTCCAAAATTTATGAAATTTTAACACTACACACTAAGTTTTACAAGGAATTTTATGCATGTGTGTACATAATTTTCGGAGTTATGGAAAATTAGTTATGAATTCCCGAAGCAAAAACACGTACCCGAGAGAAACGACTCATTTCGGGAGCTTCGGGGCCGAATATCTCTCGAAGTCAATCAGTGATTTTGGAATAAAATATCGCAATAAAATAAAATCAAATGATATTTTATTTCGATTTTGTATTATACGCAATCTTCAAAAAAGGTCAAAACGAATCAAAATCGCATTAAAATCAGTAGTAATCTTATAAAATCACACACATATTTTTTTATATGATTTTATCTCGATTTTCTTTCATTAAGATCTCATTATTGGAGGCAAAGCGAATCAACCAAATATCCCGAAAATCGCAATAAAATCAATTGTAATCATATAAAATCACACATATATTTTATATGATTTTATCTCGATTTTATTTCATTACGATCTCACTATTCGAGGCAAGGCGAATCCGTAAAGTATCTTGAAAATCGCAATAAAATCAGTTGCAATCATATAAAATCACACTTATAATTTATGTGATTTTATCTCGATCTTATTTCGATTTCGACCCTTGCCTATAAATACAAGAACCCCGGCCTTCATTTGAAGGGAATTCACACACCTAATACACCCTCTTTCTGTCGTTTTCTCTCCTCTTTCTCTCTCTAAAACTCAGTCAAAATTGTTCAAGCATTTACACATATTGCTTTGCATTTTAAACACATCCAAACACACATTCATACATTCAAAACATTCAAAAACACAATGAAAAGCATTCTCAAACACATCAAACACATTTCAAAATTCAATCACACATCAATTCATGCACTCATTTGAGATCTTGGCTTGATTTCGAGTTCTTGGTTCGATTTGGGGTTCTTGGTTCATTTTGACTTTGATTTGGTTCATTCGTGTTTGTACGAGTTCAAAAGGGTCCCTAGCATCATTCTCAATCATTAGCACCGTGTTGCAAGGTTAGTATGAGGCTAATGTCTCAATTTCTTTACACCCTTTTGCATGCTAGCTAGAAATTTGACTTTCGATGTAATTTAGRATGTAATATTGATTAACAACTATTCGACATGAATTAAAATCAACATTAGGCACGACCTTTAATTCTTGTTGAATGCTTGCATGCTTGCAAATCACAACTATTATGTCTTAAACAAGACCAACAAATTGCATGTTCTCACGCCTAATAAGACTAATTCTTGGACAAATTGGCTTTTAGGCACCTTTTAATACGGATCTAAACAACACATGTCGCAACAAAAAAAATTAATCCTATGTGCATCTATTTTTGTTAAGCAACCCACATAATAATTTGCATGCTTAGGGTTAAAACGGAAATTTGTTTGTTGTTGTCTTTTTTACAATGGACTCGCAATGACCGAGTAGAGGCCTCTAGACGCGGAAGGGGGGGGGGGTGATTTGCAATACTTCACCTACCCTTTCCATTGTCCCCTAATCCATACCTTTGGTGCACTACCGGACATAGAGTCCTTCGCCTTGCTTTATGCAATTATAGGCAACGCTTAAAACGGGTTCCGCTGCTTCCCAAAAGAAGTGCGGTGGCGACTTCCTCTACTCGTTTCAAGTATAAACGCACAACTCCAGGTATACTCACACTATCCAAAAGCAAGAATTAAGTTCTAGCAAAATCCGAGTCATCAACTAATTGTACCCCCAAGAGTAGAGGGACCAAACCCAGTCCGGCCCGGTGACGCCTGGGAGCCCGTACAGGAGGCGTGTTGTGCATTCCACAATGAAATCGGCTAAAGCCTACGCTTTGATGGTTCTCCTTACTTCCTACTCTAGCACGTAGTCAGCTAGCTGGTCTGACCATTCCGTCGTTTGGGTGGAGTGGTTCTGACCCTCAATGACCTTTCTAATTGGTTATCTAGTTAGGACCTTATTGGGGTGTGCATGAAGGTAGGGATTCAGTATTCGGCTCGCGATGACAAAAGCGTATACTATCTTCACAATTTTCGAATATCAAGCCTTGACACCCCGATAGGCATGACTTACAAAATAAACTCGGTGGTAAGTTTTATCCCTCTTCGCAACCTGTACTGTACTAAGGGCATATTCTGATACTGCTAGTTACAAATATGGTGGCTCTCCTAGCAAGGATGAAACCAGCTTTGGCAGGGATGAGAGATGTTGTTTGAGTTTTTGCAAGGATGATGATTCAGCTTCTTCGTCCCAGCTAAAGGATGATGTTTTCAATGTTTTGAAGAATGCTAGGCTCTTATCGGCTAATTTTGAAAGGAATCTACCTAAGGCTTCCATGCAACCCTTGAACCTCTGAAACTCTTTTCACCGACCTTGGTGACTACATGTCAATGATTGCTTGGACTTTTTCAGGGTTGGCCTCGATGCCCCTTTCATCTACCAAGAACCCGAGGCATTTTCCACCCCTTACTCCAAAGACACACTTCTTCGAGTTCAGCTTAATTTGGTACGTACGTTGGGCTGAAAATGCTTCTCTAAGGTCAAACACATGATCTTTCACTTTCCTGCTTTCCACAATCATGTCATCGACATAAATTTTTGCATCCCTTCCAATCTGACCTTTAAAGATCTTATCCTCGAGCCTCAGATAGGTGGCCTTTGCGTTCTTCAACCTGAAGGACAACACTTTGTAACAATACACTCCTTGCATTGTGATAAAGGTTATGTGTGGCTGGTCCAGTTTCGCATTGGGAAGTTGATGATATCTTGCATTTTCATCCATGAAACTAAACGACGCGTATCCTGCTGTTGAGTGGACTCGTGCATCAATCTTCAGCAAAGGGTAATCATCCTTCGGACATGTCATGTTCAGGTTGGTGAAAACAATGCACATACGCCATGTGCTCTTTGGTTTTCAAATTAACACCACTTTAGCCAGCAATTTTGGATACTCGAATTATTTAATGAAGCCTACTTCAAGAACCTTCTCAATTTGTGAAGCAGCGACATCACTTCTTTCAAGCCCCTGGTGTCTTAGCTTCAATTTGACATTGTGATACCCTTCTTTGGTTCCGAGTCTTTGCACCATTACTAAAGGGTCGATGCCTGACATTTGAGTAGAWTCAAAACTAAAGACATCACGATATTCTCGAAGGACAACAATGACCTTAGTTGGAATCTTCGGATCAAGAGACTTCCTGACCCTTACTGTGTGCTCGTCACTATCATCGATAAGGACTTCATCATTGGCTTAAGTCGGTTAAGGCCGATTGTAGCGCTTCGGATTCTCACGAAGATAAACACCCAGCCCGGTGAGGGCATCTATCTGATGGGAGTCCTTCTTTTTATACCAACAAAAGGCTAAACCTTGACATTCCAAAGGTTGTTCCCATAACACTCTCTTGCATATCTTTGATTACCATAAGGCTTACTGATTGACCCACTATTAGTCTCATACTGCGGTAACAAATGAAAAGTGGAAATGACGGCTTTTGTCTTGTTGAGAGTTGGCCGACCTAGGATGATATTGTATGGGAGCTCCGTGTTGACAATAGTGAAATAAACCAAGGTTGACCGATCGAGCCTGCACCTTGTTTCCATTGCAAACTAGTAGCTTCATTAGCCTTCGGGGTAGGTTCTTGGTCTGTAAAAATCCCACGAGAAGATAATTCGATAAGCGAAGTTCTATTTCTGAGTACTCATGTTTCTTAAGATAATCTCAGGTAATAATATCAGAGGAGCTGCCACTACCCAGAAAAACTCTCTTAACCTGAGCATTGGATACTTTTATCTCGATAACCAATGGGTGGTTATGAGGAATGATAATTGGTTTGGTTGAATGGCTGTCAAACACCATCTTGGGACACTCAGGAGGTAATTCTTCTTCGACCTTAAGCACTTGGTGGGTTAGTTGGCATTTCTTGCCCCGGTTGTGTGGCCTCTCGAGGCATAACCACCAAAGATGACATTCACCATATGATCCGTCTCATTAATGGTCGTGGGCTTCTCCTTCTGCTTCTTCACATCCCCTTTCTTGAGGTAGAGATTTAATTTTCTTTCGTTGGTCAACTTATCTAAGACCTTCTTCAACTCTCAACAGTCTCGTGTGGCGTGTTCGCACTCTCGATGATACTCACACCATAAATTATTATTTCTCTTCAGTTTCTGTTATACCGAAGGTCATCCCTTGCATCAGTGACACGTGGTTTATTTTCCTTCTCCTTGTCGTCCTTGTTGTCAACCTTCCTTTTGTTGTCACATGAGGTGGGTCCTTCTTCTTGAGTATCATTGATATCTGAAGCTTATACGAACCACTAAGCGAATTCRAAGGCTCTAGAGTACTTGGTAACTCCGTCCAAGACAAGGTCCCGAATTGGCAAGGTCGAAGTCCAGACACGAGGTTCGTGAAAGCAGCATTGTCCTCTAGATTACAAATGCTAAGAGACTCCAAATTAAAATGCTTATTTTAACTATACAATCCTTCTGACTTTCCTTGTTTGACACTCATTAAATGTAAACTACTTTTTTAGGCCTGCTAGTAATAAAATGTTGTTTGAARAGTGCCTCTAATACTTCAAAATTAGTAATAATACCAAAAGGCAAGTCGCTAAACAAGGTATGGGCAATAGCTTTGAGGGTGATTGGAAAACATCTGCACCATGATGCCTCACAACTCGTTTGAATAGCAATTTGGGTTTTGTATGATGTCAATCCTGCCATGTGATCATCTGGTTCAATTATTGTACCATCGAAGGTCTCTTTGGTCGGTACCTACACCTTTTTTTTAATCCTTTGTATCCATGATTTCTCGACTGAATGGAGTTTAGTGAACCAGGATCTACGGAGGAGGTTGATTGACTTGAGGGCTTTCTCTTGCTGTTTGCCTCACGGACTTGGATCAAGAGCTGCTCTCGTGAATCTGTGACCTTAACCGAGGGGATGTCTTTGTGAATGACTTATCATTGCTCGGTCTAACTGGCTAGCTCCTGATAATGGACGTCTTATGTATCATTCTAACTTATGTCAATGGGTGGGGTCACTCGAGGGGCAACAGCATCATCACCTCCTTGGCTCTGCCCTTCGTTCCTTGGGAAGTTGATCAACGTATGAGCATCCAAGCTTCCTTCACGCAACCTTCTCTCTTCAATGATGCGCCTTACATCTCAAGAAGAGGGAGAGGGTCGGTTAGACCGACACACCTGTAGAACATCATTCGCCTTTGGGGGGGGGGGGGGAGCAGGTTAAGGACCCTCCTGTTGGCTCGAGGGGCTCCTATGAGAGTTTATCCTCCGAGGGGAAGAGAACTGGAATGGCCCAAGAAGGTATCTCCTAGGGGATGCTTGTAACACTCCCAAATCTCCCTTTACAAAAATTTTAATAACAAAATACCATAGATCATAGATTTGAGCATATTACCGTCACGTAATTACGTATTGTTTTCATACTAAAAACCAAAATATTGCAACGAAAATTCTTTTCTCTTATATTAATATTTTATAATAATCGGAATATATAATTGGTTTCAAATACAAAATAAACTAGAATCATTATCTCAAAACCCTAATCTATGTAGAATCTCCCTTGTTCCCCATGCACATGTAGACTTCATGACAGGCTTGTCGCGTACCTATCAATAATAACCTATTAAAACTAACTAATTTAGCTAATGGTAACAGGGTCTAATTCACTAGGAAGCAACAATTAATTAATAATTAATTAAAAACAGCTAGATTAGTAAAAGAGCCTTTGTTTGAGTTATTTTAAGCTACAACTAATTAAAGCAATGAATTAACTATGACTAAACTATAATAAACTAAAGTCTAGGGCTATGGTTCACTATAACAATAAATCAACAATTATTGGGTATCAACAATTTATAATAACACAATCGCACAGGGTCAAAGTTCTCTCGAATCGAATGAACCATAGAACTACTCCTAACCGTATCTCTTGACCTAGGATAGTCTCGTTCTGCCTATGGACGTAGATCTTGTATTAAGTTTCAATCGCTAGATCTAGAAACTTGTGACTAATCTAATTACGCAATTAAGTCGTGCACTACCTAATTGAATAACATGAAGAACAATCAAATAAGAATTTAACAAATTGCCAAAGTATCAATTGAATCAAACCCAAACATGCTAATTAATTAAATTATTATAGATCCCCAATTGCCCTAGAAAGGAAACTATTCAATCATAATGCAATCAAACATAATAAAAGCACTTGAGAAAAACATAATTAGACTAATAGCAAAGAATAAAGGAGATTAGAGATTAAGAAGAATACCAGAATCGCAATAATTGAAGAACTATTGAATAATTAAATTAAAACTAAAACTAGGTTTTTTTTAGAGAGAAAAAGTAATTCTAAAACTAAACTACAATATAATAATTTGAAGTCTGATTACAAAATAGTGTCATGCCCTTTAAATACTCCTTAAGCTAGGATATAAAGCCCCTTGAAATAATTACATTAATATCCCTCATTAAAAAATCAGCCAAACAAAGATAGGAAAATCAGAAATCGCGGCCTAAACCGGTCAGTTCAAGCCTGAATCGGCCGGTTAGTATATACTCGCGCGGCAGCTTCACTGGGCTATCTTCAGAAGGCCATATCTCGAGCTCTGGTAGTCCAAATTAAGCATATGACCTGTCAAATCGAAGCTCTCGGAGTCTAGTTTCTCATTAAATTAGAATCGCGCCAATTCGATATACGAAACGTGACTTATGACCAAAAGAGTGACCATATGTCAAAATCGATGCTCCGCAACGATCACTCTTGGCGTAACTTCACTCCTAGCTCTTTACTCCTCCTCCTAAGGCTCCGTAGTGCTCACAAATGAGTCCAAAATCGCTCCAAATCAATGAAAGCAACCTAAAACTCATTCAACAGTAAACCAACAACATTAGTAGCAAAGAGGGCCTTAAGAAGGCCAAAAACCATTCAATATAGTAAGAGAATAAGGAGAAAAACCATATATCAATACAATACATCAAACTCCCCCAAGCCAAACTCTTGCTTGTCCTCAAGCAAGCTCATTTAAACTCTCAAGTTAGGCATGTCTCACCCCATAAAAGCAACATCGCAAAATGCTCATGACCAATTCCCCGACCAAAGATCCCAAGTGACTCAATGCCTATCCAAGAACGTGAATCATCAAAAACACAACTAGCCATCAAGTATAAAGATATGAATAGCCATCAAGGAAGAACTTCTTACTAGTGGAACTCCTCTCTTTGTGTGGTGGGTTAAAGTTGAACCCATTCGCTCATCACCCCACATGCACTACAACAAAAGTTACATATAGAGGCAACCATAAATTGCCTCTAAATATATAATTGTTGCCTCTAATGGTCTTTAGAAACAATTTTTTGGTTGCCTCTAATTCCTCCGTCGCTAATTGTAGGTTGTCTCTAATACCACCTTTTAGAGGCAGACAAGGCATGTTGCCACTAAAATCACTTACATTAGGTTTTCGCTAATACAGGTTGCCCCTAATGCCACTTTTAGAGGCAGACAAATAATATTACTAGTAAAGACACTTATGTTTAGAGGCTACCATTAGCTGTCACTAATTGTAGGTTGCCCCTAATGCCATCTTTTAGAGGCGGAAAAATATATTTCAAATAAGACATATTATGTTTAGAGGCAACCATAAGTCTGTTGCTATTTAGTAGTTGCCTCTAATTTCACCTTTATAAGGCACTCGTATGGTTGACCTTGCCACGAATTAGGGACACAAGAGAATAATATTTTAATAATGGCAAAATAAATTTAAGGATATTTTGATAAATTATCGTAATTTGATAAAAATAAATCTTTAACAAACAAAAATTATAGCCAAGATATGCCAACTATATACATCCTAACCAAAACATACTATATACAACTAATATCAATTGCATTTCGTTATTGACTTTATCCTACACCACGCAACAACAACGAGAATAAGGGTGCAATTGCAACAAGGCAACAAGTCAACCCATGTAGCCTCGGGAGTGTGCTGGAACCGCCGCAGCAGTAGCCTAGAGTACAAAAGGCTATGGCTATCACGAGCATCTGGTGAAACAGGCACATAAGGAAGAACAACAGGAAGCACTATTTGACCCTCCTCCTTAAAAAATTTGCTCTCAGCACATCCAGGTCACCAGATGATCACCAGATGATCTGAAAGATTAACAAAATTTCTATGAAGATACCCAACAAAAAATAGGAGGTGATTTCATATGACACACCAAAGGCACGATCCTTACCTGCACCATTTCTTCATCATCAGACGCAACCTTCGGAAGATCATCCTTTGAAAGAATGCGAATATTAGCCTTGGTAATGTTCCTCAGTAATTTTGGCACCTCCTCTGCCAATTAAGCAGCCAATACGTGATGTTGGCAACAGGAGCCTAGTAGTAAATGACATCTTTGAATTAAGCTAATCACTTGATGAAAGGAGACCTGGCAAAGTAATCCAAATGTCCAATGGTGCAAACGAATGTCAAATGTCCAATGGTGTTAATACTTCAATTTCTAATGAAAAAACAAATGGACATAATTCCATTCAACTTTATACAGAAAAATGAAATAGTTAAGGAAACAAATTCAAATCATGGAAATTTGGAAACTGCTTACTTTGGTGCTAACGCTGGAAGAATTATCTCGCCTCCTCCGAATGAACAATATGAAAAAGGAAGAAAGTATAGATTTTAAAAGCATTTCGATGCGATGCAACTCGATCAAACACAGCAGCAGAACAGAATTTAAGGTTTAATACCTCCACATCAAAAATCAAAGTTAACAAAACCCAAAACTCATTCCCAGAAAAAACCAAGATCATGTCAAACATAGGCGGTGATAAAGTAATAAAAGCAATCAAGTGGCAGATTGAAGCAAGATACCTACATTCCATGCTTACGAGGATGGTAGCAACAGTAACTGCAGGGCTGCAACTGCAGCATCTCCCAGGAAAGCAGCAGCCAAAACATACCCATACTGCCTTGGGGTCTTGTCTGRTGCAGCAACAGATTCAGAAGGCAGAACTGCAGCAGGTCAGAAGGCAGAACAGGGGCAGCAGGTGCAGATTCAGCACGTGAGCATTCCTCGGGTGTCATACTGAGTGTGCAGGTAGTGTAGCAGACATACAGGGCTACAGGTCACACAGACCTGCATCCCCATATTCTATACTGATATGCTCACATATAATTTTATTTATTAGGTTGCGTTTTCTTTGAGTGAAAATACAAGTCCATCTCAAAACAGACCTATACTTTATTTTCTAAATTCAATTTGGTCGCCAAACCTAGCAAATTTACGATTAAACGAAGCAAACATACAAATTAATTTTAATCCTAATCCTAAACAAATAAAGGGAAACAATGGTAATCTAGAAAAAGTGGAAAAAAAACACTATAATGCATCTAAGTTGGGCTCTTACACGATGTGATGACAAGACGAGTGGTAAAATGGCAAAATTTCTGAGAATAAAAATGAATAAGCATCACAATTCATTCATGAAATTTCAATCACAAATAATATAAACCCTAAAAAATGAAGAAACTCTGATTATAACAACACACAAACACTTATAATAAAAAATAATATAATTTCAATTATAACCCTAAAATAATGGCTTACTTCATCCAGATTAGGTATTGCTGAATTGTGAAAATCGATCGCGCGGATGAAGGAACAACTATGGCGACTAAAATAGAGATAATTAAAGAATCAATCGAATGAAAATGCTACTAATTTCAAACAATTGATTGAGTTAATTGCAATAAACGAACTGAATATTACAATTAATCACGAATTGAAAAGAGAAGTGAATGGCAAGAATTAAGATGTGAATGAATTGAGATGAAACTTACATCGCGACTTCAAAGAGATCCGAGTGTGGCATGAATCAGTAATCTTGAACTTTGCTTTGAATTTAATCAATAATCAAATTGATGAATAGAAAATTTTGTGAATTTGAATTATTCAATTAATTTAATAATTATCAATTGATACATGAGTGTGGGGAGAAAGAGTATCATGGGTAAAACTGGGTTTTGGCTTAACTAACCCATGCTTGCCAAATTTATCACATAGTATGCCACACACCTATCAAGGTTACAAAACAGTCAATTCAAAATTGTCTCAATCAGATGACAAAATACAAATAGATAGATGCTTTTCTCATAAACCTTAATCAATAATGCACATTAGTTCACTTATAACAGATAGCAAATTCGATAAATTAAGCAAGTTAATAAAGTGAAATGGAGCTTGTATATGCTCTTCAATAATACAAGTCAGGGGAAATACCAAAGAATAAGAATAAGCACCATTCCATCAATAGCCTTCAAGGCTAGGTGGCTGAGGAAAGTAGTTTTTCCTGTACCATTCCTTCCAATAAGTCCTGCAGAAAGGGAAATATCGCATTAATTAATTACCAAAATCACATTGATTTTGATTCATAGGGTAAACTGTTCTTTTTCATTTCTAATAAAAAGTGAAAAATAAAGAAAATAAGTAGGATGCAAAAAGGACTCTCTGACGGTGAAATGAGAGGGAAAGAGCATACCATAGTGTCTCCCATATGAAGAGTCACTGAACCATCTACAAAAAGATAGCATCATGATATAGATGAGCAGGAGTAAAGCTGTAAGCATATTGGAGTAATGTGATATGAGAATTAAAAAAGTAACGTGATTTGTTAGTGTGCAGTAATCAAACAAACAGCAAGTAACAGATTGGATTTTAGGATTCCATTTCCAACTATCAAATATTCATTCCAAACATAGATAATAAGCCTCATAATTTATCACCACATGAATTTGAAAACAGGAAACAAAACCGAATTCAACCTCCAAATCCTATCAATTTGCAGCAACAATATAATATTCAAAGACACTTTTAGGTATTCATAATAGGGATATTCTCATATTAGGTTAAACTTATCATCAATCACAAAGAATGGAATCAAATTTAGCAAAGCAATTACTCTTTGGTGCACCACTAAGCTCGCTAATTCCGTATCTTTGCTAGAATGGCCTGCATAATGTATACCTAGTTTTTTCAGAGTATCCAGTATTTTAGAATGCTCATTGAAGAATCTTCAGCAAGTAGTATTTAAGAGTATATTTCAGTGTTTAAAAGTAAGTAATTTCAGCATATTACTATTTCAGAATTCAGAGTAAATATTAGAGTGAGTAATTACTCTTGTGTATAAAATTAACAGTCACATACTGTTTAATATAGGAAAGAATACCAAGAAATTTCTATCTGAAATTCAGAATAACAAGAGACACATAAGATTGATGCTCTTATCCATAAACGTAACTTCAGTGAGCAAACAATCAGATATATTTGTTGCCTAACACTTTGATAGATACATAAGATATATGCACAATACCCAATTATTAATAAGCATCGAGACTCGAGAGCCTTTTATTGACAAATCTCATCTTATTTCACTAACGATTCTAAGTGGCGACTAAAAGCTACTGGTATTAAAAAAAGAGACATGAATGGATCTACCATTAAAAATAACAAATAAAATTCTTTATATTCCCTTCTTTTTCCTCCCCAGATGCTGCCTTCCTTTACTAAAACAAAATCAAACAACTTCCCTCTGTCTGCTGCTACTGATGAGGGCAGACTTCAAACAAGGACAAAGATGTTTTACATTTGAATTCTCATTTGATTATATCCTTTAAATGTTTTAATTCAAACAAGGATATACAAATAAAATAGATCGTACATAATATTGTTTTCACAACCAAATATCACAGAATGACAGGCTCTAATTTTAAAAAATGAAGAATACCTGAAGAAATAAACGAAAATGAAGCACATCAAAGAGCTGAATCAAAGCCTCCAATGTAGCTATTCAAATTGGAAAGAGTATTAAACATGAGTGCACAACTTAGAAGAGGGAAGTAAAACTTGTCAAGCATAATTATTTGATCTACCAACAAACAAAGCATGTCATCCCCGTGACAAAAATATAGGCAAAACCCCCAAAAAATAAAATAAGAGGAAATGAAAAAAGGTAAAAAAATAAAGAAAACTTTTACAACAAAAAAGAAACAATATAGAGGGTAAAAATGGAAAATTAAAGAAAATGAAAAAAAGGTAATTTCCATGTGTAAAAAATATAGGCAAAACAAAAATCATAAAAATATAGGAAATTAAAGGAACCTTTTCATTAAATTGTAATC
Organism: Bassia scoparia; assembly: GCA_008642245.1. Taxonomy (NCBI): domain Eukaryota; kingdom Viridiplantae; phylum Streptophyta; class Magnoliopsida; order Caryophyllales; family Amaranthaceae; genus Bassia; species Bassia scoparia. The sequence goes on from SNQN01009571.1 coordinate 22,747, forward strand.
AATACTGCATTTGTATTTTTGAGATATTTTCTATCAATAGGCATACCCATAAATAGCAATATCTACTTTGCAACAAAGATCATGAAACATAATCACAAAATAATCTGCAAATTACACAAAGATACATGGCTCCAGTCGATCCAGTGAAAGACAATTGTCACTTAAAGGTATTGTAAACTTCAAACAAATTACCCTAAAAGATATTTAATTTTATTTCTTTGAAAAAACTAATAAAAATTTACTGAAAGCTTAAGATAAGAACAGAAGGGTGTTTAAAGTAACCTCTAATGAAGCAATATGATCGGTCAAACGTCAAAGAAGCATGAGATTAAGCTTTTCCTACATCTACCTTATAGCATTGAGGGAAATAGAAGCTTTAAAAGGAAATATCAAATGATTTAAACAAAGTTCAATTGCAACACAATCAACCTCCTTGAAAAACTTTAAGGAGAAACAACTTTCAGATCATAATCAACAACTAAATTACAATTCATATGAAGACATACCTTCCTTGGAACTAAAACACTTGGCTTTCAATTCTTCTGTCAATATTCTAGTAAGGGGAACAAAATAAGAAGCATCAAAGGGTTAGAAAACAGAACATACACCATACAAACATCAATTTTTCCAAGCATTAAACATAATAAATCAACAACCTTTATCACAAATCAGAGACCACCCTGTAGGAGTAGCAGAAATCAATTCCCAAAATTTTCAGTTTTAACTCCAATTTCAATGTTAGGTTTTTTAAGTTTGCAATTATCTTCCTAAATTATTTTAAATTTCATTTACTGTATTAGAAACTCAAAAATAATTAGCCACTTCAAACAAATTGTTCAAGGAGAAACAAAAGGATAGAACTCACTCGAACCTATGATCCAAATTAGAATATAATAGATTTTAAAAAAAACTTATGCTTCAAAAGTTTCAGTAATCAACAAAACTTAAAATTGCCGTAAATTAATAAAAAATTCAATATGCAATTACATGAATTTTGAGCAAAATCGAATGAGATAAAATAGAGTAATTGAAGATTACTCACCAAATAAGAGCAAAAGAGAGTAGAAAGCTGCTTTGGTCTTCAAAATTGAGTCTTAACTTCCCGAAAAAAGGATATACAGAAGTACCTTAAATTGAGTCTTCAAAATATTAGAAGGATATATACAAAACCATCAATTGCCATTCAATATATACTGTAAAAAAAGGAATGTCACAGTTCAACATTACATAACTTCTCAAATCCTAAAACCCCTAAATTTGCCAAAAAAAATAGAAAATGAATCATTCTTATAATATCTAGAATCACATCATCAAAGGTACAAACTTGAGAAAATTCTTGGAATAACTTCATCCTGCAAAACAATTCAACAAACATGAATTGAACATAAATTATACAACCCAATTCAATAAATAACACCAATGACGATCAAATTTAAATAAGAATAAGTATACTTGTAACAAATATAAAGCTTTATTAAAAATTAATTTATGAAAAAAGGGTTGAAATGGGAGTAAGCTGTATCATCAAATAAGTCCAATTGTGAAACATTTTCAATTGAGCGAGGAAAGGTACCTTGAGACAGTCGCGGTGCAGGGCCTTCAGAAACATCACCATCTTCCTTTGATTACTTCTCGTTCGTCAATGTTTAATACATAACCAACAAAATTAGGATTCCAAGCATGAACTTAGATTTGTAACATTCAAACAAATAAGTAACGAAATAATTAGATCTTTAAAATTCAAACAAATGAGTAACGAAATTCCAAGAACATCAAAACGAAATTCAACACAAAAAAAAAATGAAATACAAAACAAAATTGAAATTCAAGAACGAAATTCCAAACGAAATTCAAAAAAATGAAAAAAATAACGATGCAAAAATTCAGGAACGAATTTCAAACAAAATTTAAAACCAACACTACTAAAAATGAAGATAAACCAAACAAAATCCAAAAAAAGGAAAAAAAAACAGAAAACCCTTAAAGGTTTATAAATCTAAGAAATTCAGAAATTGAAAAAAGTAGGAATTTAGAAATAGAAATCAAACGGAAAATTCATAAATCGAAATTGAAAGCAATTCACAAATCGAAATCAAAAGAAATCAAGAAATGAAAATCGAAATAAAATTGAAATTAAAAT
>SNQN01009572.1:0-24880 GCA_008642245.1 Bassia scoparia
GTAAGCGTGGTCCCGAGAAACACGCTTGCCAACCAATATTCATATTTAATCATGCCTGTTTCCGTAATTCGGTTTGTCATCATTCAAAACTTAGGAACTCAACAACTCTCTTCTTCAAAGGTTGAGAGATTGGCTTCGACTTCCATTTCATCGAACCTATTTACCCGAGTTGACTGAGGGAAGTCGTATTCCTTTCGATCAAGAGTTCCGAACACAGGGACTAGACTACGGAGCATGAACTGGCTGCTTCACTGTATGTGGAGCTCATCTCAATTAACTCCAAGTGCGACTTTTGGCCAGGAGATCCACTGAAACGACTTAAAGCTAGCAAGAGATGAAAGCGTGTACTCGCCGCACAAGTCTAATCGAATATGGCACCCGCGGAGGATAGAGTAGTCCGTCGAAGTCCTAATAGAGGCACTCTTGATAAAATAAGGTGAGTAGCGCTTGCACTGACACCGAGGGCTACTAAACCTATGAACCAAATGCCCTTCACAGTTCCTGCCTTAACTCTTCATCTTCTCTAAGGTGCACTGGTCTCCTCACTTACATGTCAACTTCACACTATTTTATATGTTCTACAACTCTTTGTTGCGGATCCTGGCCTATCTATCTTCGACCATATTAAGCCTCCCAAAATCAGACACCGTGTATACTCCAAAGTAAACCGGGACTCGCTAGCTAAAAATTTGGACCGGCTGGGCTCCATCGTGTGTCCTGATAAAATAAACCCCCATTCGATGAGCATTACACACCAGAGCCGTGAAAATTTGACATCGAGAAGGAAAGAATTCAAAGCAATCCGCAAAGGAGCTTCAAAGAAGGAGAGACTTGCCTTTATAATGATGCCCCACGGGGATTACATACTTGGACACTGTCATATTCACTTATAAGGATTCAACCATTTATCCAAACGATGGCGTGTACCCTTTGGACCAGCCCCCTCCCATCAGAACATACTATATTAAAACTATAGTGCACTTCTCTGGTCCCTTTTGCACGCGGGACTTTCTAAGATCATTAGGACAAGTCTATAAGATTCAACGTTACCAGTATCGAACTATATAGCCACGCTGTTTCCAAGCCACGCGGTGTTTTTCAGATGAACCGACTGCGTAGGCAGGTGGGGGTGTTCAAACCAAAAGAACACTGCTATACTAGACGCCAAGATATCATTGAGTTGGGTCTACCTCCCGTTGCGAGGACTGGTCATCCGTGTTTACTTTGGAGGTCAAGGAGGTCTTGCAGCAGCTTCACTCCTGTCGTCAGTGCGCAGAGCTGCATCCCCTGCCGCAAATCTGAATGTCACCCTTGTCCGAGCCCACTTACTACAGAGTATATCGACGGGCCAACTTGAGAAAAACTGCAGAACCTCCCTTTTCTGATGAGGGGTCTCTATATTTCTTCAATTGTCGAGAGGCGAGCCATCTTGGACTGACAGCCAGCTTGTAAGGTACCCCTTACCTGTATGAGGCGTATTACGCTAAAGGAATAAGTGAGCGACAATAGACATGTTGGGCATCTTTACCACCCTCTTGACCGATTGGCTTCGGGCTGCGTCAGAGGTCCTTGTTTGACTATCCATTTGTAACAGTCAAATCTACTGTGAGCGCATACTATCACCGCCAAGCGCAGACAGGTGAGACAGTATGGGTATTGTCGACGACGCCTTCTTCAATAAATTGGCGACACTAGTGTGTTGGTAGAAAATCCAAAATCGTAAGAGGCAGGAAAATTTTGGCAACTTTTTCTAAATTCTTCACCTCCCTTCCTCTGGGATTTTCCTCTCTGCAGTGTAGAGGTGAGCTATGCTCATCCTTGATTTCGGTGTAGCAAGTGGTACCTTGACGACGTTGGTGTCAGCCTCGTCTGTTGTAACCTTCCTCCAGGGTCGTGATATATCTCGCTTTCTGAGAACTTCGCATTGCAATCAGTGTGGTGACTCAGGAGTAGGGCCACCCGTATAGACTTTGCGTTACACAAGGTAGAGTAACACCTGTTAAGGAGCGAGACGCTGGGTGCGTAGACCATGGAGTATCCATGCAAAAAGCAGAACCATCACACATCAATAACTTCGAGGAGAGAGTGAGATTGAATTCCAAATGAAAATTATCCTGGCATAACAGCACATATCCTAAGGTATAAGACCGCGAGACCGAGAGCACCATAGATGGATGGCGCGCACAATCTGCTGAACGGGTAAAAGGGAAATTCAGCTTAAAATTGCGACACTTGAGAACCGGACCACTCGATACGGTCATCCTCCCCTGTTATTTCACAGCATTGAGACTACACTGAGCGATGCTCTCTCCTGTTCTCCCTACATACTCTACGCAAATGTAGGCTCTGAAATTGACTCTTGCGAGGTCCACCGAAGCTATGAATGCTACCAGGTGGAATATTTTGAACCAACTTGAGCATTCCTGTCAGGGTGGTAGGGAAATATTTGCACTCAAGTTGCGTCCGCAAATTCCCCAAGATAACATGTGTCCCTCAATAAAGCCCTCATAAAGGGCCACGTGATCATCAGGGTCTCCAGTACCATCAAATTTGATGTGGCCTGGTATTTTAACTTTTTGAGACCGAGCTCTTAATATCTCCTGTCCAAATGGTGATGAAGATGGATACCTGATTCCAGCAGCTGCATGCATCGAGGTCTGGCTAGATGTGGCTTCTACTGCTGGTTGGCTTTGTGAAGGACCTGGTTCTCCCAACCTATGGAAGGCCGAGAGACGATTCCCCAACCTGTCATGAACTGACCGTCCACGCTTGGTTGCATGCCTAGGCCTGGTAGTCCCCGGGGTATATCCAGCTCTCGAGATCCAGGTCTGGGTGTATCTGGTCTATCACGGTGTTGGTGCACAGGACTTGCGTATCTAACTTCAGGTCTTTCATTAGCCTCTTCTGGTATATCTTCCATTGATGGAGACGAACCGGATGATGGTGAGGATGGGAAGTGAGGTGGTGAATAATTTAACCTCCTTCTGACGTGTGGTCTGGGTGGTCTACCAGAACCACCCATTTGACTATGGTGCCTTCGGGATGAGCGACTTGGAGTAGGTAGGTTTGGACCATAAAGGTCATACCCTTGTGTGGTTCCTACTTCATAAGTGCTTCCAACATAACCAGAGGACGCCAATCCAGCACGTCTGAGGACACTCCTTGTATGCTCCACCTAGTCTGGACTCGGTGGAGTTGAATGACCTCGCRTTCTCCTGGAGGGAGAAGGTTCATGATGRTAGTTTCCACCAGGTCCCGTAGAACCAGTATATTGGTTCCCTGGACTTGGTGGTGGTTGATTTTGAGATGGTGGTGGCCTTGTGTTCCGGCTTTCCCGGTGTCTCGCTGACMTGGTGCGCCTTGAGGAGCGACTTCTTGTTGTGGATGATACCTCCTCTGGCCTCCTAGGGTCAAGTCTGTCACCATGCATCATCTCTGGGTTGGATGCATCCATCATCCAATCCACTCGATATGTGGCACTACGCCCCTCCTTCTAGCGCCAAATTGTTGGTACAATAATTGGTATTGCTGACGTGGCAGTGGCCAACGAGCCGGTGCTGGTGGAGATGGACTTGACCTAAAATCCAGATACCTACAAAACACAAGTGAACTACCCTGGGGCAACCCAGGAACAGCCCATTCGATGGAGGTATTAGTATTCTACCGGGGAGTTCTGTATTTAGAGAGAGAAAGTAGGTAGTGTTTGTTCAAGTGAACTTWSCARACCTGGGTGTCCCAAGACTGCCTTTTATACTAAACCTTGCATGGTCAAATGTAACCTTAGCATGACAAGTAGCGCATGATCTTACCAGGTTAGGTGTCTATGCATGTACCAAACTTTGACTAAGTGGTAAGCACTTTTGACTCCTTTGGGCTTTAACTTTTACATGTTAATAAGCCCACTGGGTTGACTTATATAGGCCTTGGTTAATATTAAGCCTGGTAGCGTAATATATACCAACAACCCCAATAAGCTACGTCATTACCCTCATAAATTTCAAATATGCTTCAAATGACGTAAATCTTTGTATAAAACATCCACCATCACCAACTCTCCTTCAACAATCATCCACTTCGCATCATCTTGCTCCGAAAGCTTTGAATTAGCTATAAAACTACCTGAAAAGTTAAGAAAGACAAACGAAGCATAATATAGCACAAAATGGACAGTTAATCTAGTTAATTCCTAAATGCAACTATATGGACTAAAATGCAACTAAATATGCAACTAAAATATGCCTAAAAACTCTATATGAATGTGACTCATCAAGTTACGCGTGCCCAAAATGACGAAGAGGATGAGATTGATTCTGATAACTACGAGATCGCTAGTGATTGATTCGCTCAAGTTTCATAATCATAGAGAGATTAGTGCAAGACATGGTTCTGGCATGKTTTTAGTGTCCTAAATCCTCTAAATGTTAGAATTATGTACTAATTTATGTTTGGAAAAATTAACAGGTATAATCCCACCTTTGGTGGGTCTTCCAAAAATAAACCGACCTTTGAATATTCCAAAAATAATCCGAACAATGGGGGAGTCTTCCAATTTTGATCCATAACCGGTTGCGACTTGTTTGTGACCTGGTAATTAAGTTAAGTGCCACGTGTTGTGTTTTCAAAAATTAAAAAAATTGGTCGCCAAATTTAAATTAAATCTACTTAATTAAAGTTTAATTATAATTAAATATATCTTAATTATACTCCCTCTCCCTCACCTACCAATCACTTCTCCCCTCACCCCACTGCCACCTCACCACACCTGCTGACACCACCTACCGCCACCAGCTCACCACTACCACCTCACCCCTCACCGACTCTCCACGCAGCACCCTAACCACGCATACCATCATCCACAGTCAAGCCACCTCAACCAATCACTACCACCTCACCTTCATTCACCATCCTCTCCACACCACCCACCGTCACCCTCACCACCCTCACCACAACTACACTAACCAAATCACAGCCACCTCACCCTCACCACCCTCACCACGCACCACCATCACACAGCCACATCTAACCATCACCTGCCACCTCACCCTCAACCTCACCACGCACCACGCACCACCCTCACCCTCACCACCATCACCACAGCCACAAATCAGCCCCCACCCCACCTCAAAATCAACCCTCGTCCACCCTCACGCCTCACCACACTAACCACACACCTCACTCATTCACCCTCACCGCCCACAACCCCAAACCACAAACCAACATCCTCATCCCTCAACCCCGACCACCACAACCCCACCCACGACCACGCAATCTAGCCGGAAATAGAGTAGATGATAGGAGAGAGAAGAGTGTCTGAACGGGAAGAGAAGAGAGCCGAGAAGAGAGAGTAGAGAGAGAAGACAGTAGCTTACCGGGAGAGAGAGTGAGCCACACAAGAGAGAGAGTGAACTGAAGGAGAGAGAAAGGAGAGGAGAGTGGTTGTGAGTTTTCTAATTAAAAAAAAAGAAAAAACATAATAATAAAACTAAGTTTTAACCGGTAGAAAGAGGTAACCGGTCACAGGTGCAAAACTGGAAGGGTGACCCATAGTTCGGATTATTTTTGGAATATTCAAGGTCGGTTATTTTTGGAAATGACCCACCAAAGGTGGGATATACCTGTTAATTTTCCTTTATGTTTTATCTGAATGTATTCATTCAAAATCTTTTGTCAAAAAACATTGCATTGCAATGTTACAATTGTACTTCTGAATGTTCATCTTATTAGTGGATATTAAGGGAAATATTTTGCTAAAATGAATATCTTTTTATTTGCAAAGTATAGTACACTTTTCATTAATGATGAACATTACTTAATGACCAAACATGCAAACGTCACATACTAAATGATGTTTTGTGATGATGGCTTTATATGGGGTAATGWAAAAATTTATGACTTTGGCTTCCAAGTTATTTCCCAATAGAAGGTAAATGTAATTCTTGGATGTCGTTAGGATTTAATGGTGCATTATCTCACCCAAAGCTATTTTCCCAGCTTATTTTATTGCAAACATATAAAAGGATAATCTCGAAATTATAACCGTGTGGATATAAGGTCATTTTTATACCGAAAGCATTAAAATGAAAATTATAAGTGCTCCAGCTATTGGAACGTTAATTCTCAAGGACTCAAGTGATATCGCCCTARCAAATAAAGGGGCAATTTTTTACGGATTAAAAATGTTCTGTTGACATGAGTTTACTAAGTTGAAGGAGTTTGACCCATGAAGTAAGTGACTAGCGATGATCGAAGCATTAGAGAGACTGGCGATGTGTGACATTTCCTAATAAGTGATGACCGTGTGGCGACATAATGCAAGCGATAGAAAGGAGTTATGATGGAAGTGATCCACTCGTATAAAKCCCAAAAATCGATGGCCTATGAGTTAAAGGCGTTAGCAGATTTGGAGGGAACCATGAGGATTCGAAACATGAAAAGAGGCAGCAACGAACCGTCATAACTTTCACCTTGGACGCGTATAAATAGAAGTAGCTGGATTAGAGAACAACAACAACAATCTATCTTCTTTTCGCATTTAGCTTCTCTTACCCACACTTGGCTTAGTAGTGAAGTATAGTTTAGCATAGCGTAGCTTAGCATAGCGTAGCATAGTTCATCCCTCAGATCAATGGATTAGTAGTTTGTTCGTTTTCATCCCAWTTGTGTGAACATGGAGGTAATCATCCTWTCTTGTAATACGATTATAGTCTGATACTTATCCCTTATATAATGGATGGTTTTCGTTTCTTTTCATCTTTGTTTGTTTTATACATCAGTCTTATTCCACAACAAGGGCATTTCCGTATGCATTCATCTTCTTGATTAACTCTATTATTTAGGAGCCATTTTACGTTAGCGAGGTTAACTATATAATCAATAACTAGAGAGGCAGTCCCCTACCGAACTAAAAAAAAATATTGCGTGGTTGACTGCATGTTAGTGAAGTGGAAAATCACCTCAAAAGGGCATATCTAAAAGGTTTTAAGGTCTAATGTGGTCTAGAGTCAAGGAATTCCTCTCYTCTTTTCTCTTTGAGCAGAGAGTCAGGCAAAAAAATGTACTAAAAGATCCAGAATTCCAGCGATTCCTCATGTCGAGTAAAGAGATTGGTCGTCCATACACCTCTAAGGAACACCATGCAGACGAGCTGCGGTTCCAGGAAGAAAGGAAGCAATAACTGAATGAAATTACAGAGTTAGATAAAGATCGAGGTGAACTAGAAGAGGATTCAGAAGAGAAAGTTAGAGGAAAGAAGCGTTCATCCAGAAGTTTAGCCAAGAAAGGGAAATGTGCTAGACAAATCGCAAAGGAGTTRTGTACAATGAAAGGTTATTCCTCTGACGATGTTGACTCCGATAACTACATGCTAGACGAAGATGATTGATCCGAGGAGGTTGATTTTAGACATATTCACCTTCTAATATTAAAAATTAGAATTTATGGGATGCTAAATAATATTTTGTTTATGTAGCATTTCATGGATGATAATGATAAGATATGATGTTTAAGTTCAAAAACTGATGATTTACATCATTGCTTAATTATCAAATATCTTTCTTAGATTATGTTCCGTGAAATTTGATATCAAGTGATACAATTTGAAAATATATATCTTAATTGTCTTAAGAACGAACACAATTTGATATGATGATGGGTATTGAAATATTTCACCAAAAATGTGCCATCATTTGGTAGTATTTAATGATTTTGAGTTTGTGGAAATAAAATACGAAATATTTTCATAATTTATGGAAATTACTAAGGAAATGTCCCATGGCAACAGCAAGTAACGTGTACGATTAAAGTTACCATGCCAATAAAGTACGTCGTTTTATATGGCGGTTTAGGGAAGTTATCGAGTTACTCTAATAATTGCTCTCCTACACTTTTATAAATGCCCATACTTGCTTTCACATAGTGCTCACAAAATCTTCTGCGCTCACAAAATCTTTTATCCCTCTTTCTCTCTCTTGTTCATGTTTTCTCTCTCTTTCTCTTGAGATTTTAATAGCCACAGTAATGGAGATTCATCAACCAAGAAAGGTCTGAGTCTATGATAATTCTCGTTCGGAGATCACCAATGATGATTGGGGTACTAATCTTGATGCCTTGTTTGATCATGAGTTGACCAATTCAGAAAAGGTCCTGGAAGAATTTGGGTCTTTAGAGTATCCTGTTGAATGCGAAAAACCTCCATCTGGCTTTCAAAAGGGTGGTTGAATTCCTTGACCTTAAGAGGGATGAGTTCATTAAGGGTCCTGCTCAGCGCTAGGGCGGAAAACCTCTGGTTCAGGAGGAGGACGAGGAGAACACCAGGAGAAGCATCGTGGAGACGTTCTACTACTCGGATTTCATTGTGGCCTTACACAACCTATCTCCAGTCTGTAAGGCCTTTGTTATAGGTGTTTAGGTTGTATTTGGAGATAGGATCATTTTCTAYAATCATGTAGTCATGCTTAGGGCTCAATATTATGAGATTCTGTTAGCCAAAGGCCTTGAGATGTCCTTTCACACAGTGCGCCACAAGTGTTGTTGTGAGTTGTGGGACACGTACATCAAAAGGCGTAATTACGTCAACAGTGAGATGACTGCCCTCGAAGATGATGACTTTGAAGGTAATCTCGAGAGCAAAGATGTTACCAAGATGGTTTCTCAACGTCCTAGCGCTCCTATGGTTCTGCTCCCATACGCGATCCTAAAATAAATATGTATAGGTAGTATATATATGTATTTAGATCTTATGGTATTTTTTAAAAATTTATTTACGTGATAAAAAACAATGTAGATCTAATTGTTTTGATTTCACTTTAATTTCAGATCTTTTGTATGAAAAACATTGCTTGGCAATGTTATAACTATCTTTCTGAAATTATGAATGGAAATATTTTGTTAAAATAAAGTCTTTTATTCACAAAGTATAGTATAAATTTTATTTATGATCATTAAATGACAATAGTGCTTTAGCGATAATAAGACATGACAATTTAATACCGGCGTCATACACTAAATGAGTGGATAATGATGGTTTATATGGGATAGYATAACAATTTATTACTTTGGTTTCCAAGTAATTTCCCAAGTAAAAGATAAATGTAATTCTTGGAAACCGTGTCTAATTAATTGTGTGCTATTTTTCTACCAAAAACCACTTCAACTTCATATTGCAAATGTAGAAATGATAACAAAATTATAGTTATTATAATTATAAGGTCATCACTATAACAAAAGCTTTATTACAAGTCCACTAATGATGGCTTGAAGCGTTAATTCGCAAGGACTCAAATGAGTYCATCCTTGCAAATTAAGGGGGTAATTTGTTAATTACTAACTAAAAATGTATCGTTAGACATTGATGATTAATAGAGAAGTAACACGACTAAGAGCGTGACGAGTAACTTTGTTTGACGATGATAAGCAAGAATTAGAAGATTGGCGACAATGCTACTTGGCGCTTCTCACGTAACTGAGTCCAGCGATAAAACACAGGCGCTTGAAGGGATCATATGAGAAGCGGCCCAACAAAGGAGGCCCGTGAAGCATCAAGCWACAAAGGAGACTTGGAGGGAAAGCACTAACATTCAAATATCCAATGAGCGCCAAGAAACCGTCAAAGGGTATACTACTATTAACCACCCATGATTTCTACCATTGAGGCCTATAAATAGATGAAGATGGAGAAGAAGAAAACAGCTAACAAACATCTATCTTTCTTAGCATTTAGTTTTCTTTAGCCACACTTGGCTTAGTAGGTAAGTATAGTTTAGCGTAGCGTAGCATATGTAGTTCAATCCTATAATGGATCAGTAGCGTGTTCGTTGTTCTCCCAATTGTGTAAATATGGAGGTAATCATCCTTCCCTATGATATAGTTATAGTCTGACTCTATCCCTAATTTATATGGATGGCTTTCATTTCTCTTCATTGCTGTTTGGTTTAAGCTTCAGTTTTATTCTACAACAATTTTATTTCCTTGCATTCACATCCTCTTGACTTTCACTACGACCTTAGGAGGCATTTTACGTTAGCGAGGTTATTTATATAATCAATAACAAGAGGAGTAGCCCCCTACCAAACGAAAAACAACATTGGGYTGTTGACTTGTTGGTGAAGTGCAAAAACACCTCAACAAACTGAAGCCGCTTAAGAACAACATAAATGAAGAGAAACAAAGGCTATTCATTATAAAGTAATGATCGATTCAGACTACAATTGTATTACAAAGAAGGAGGATTATCTCAATGTTCACACAATTGGGATTGATAAAAGCAAACTATTGATCCATTGAAGGATGAACTATGTTACGATAAGCTATGCTACGCTATACTACACTATACTTGGCTACTAATTAAGCCATGTGCGGCTAAGGAAAGCTAATATGTAAAAGAAAGATAGATGTTTGCTTGATTGTCCCTTTGATGTTATCCGACTACACCTATTTATTTTACAGGACTTCGATGATAGAGATCGTGGGTAATTCGAAGCGGTTACTCCTATATGGCAGTTTCTTGGCGCCTCTTTTCAATGTTTGAAATCCCCAAACTTTTCCTCCAAATTTCCTATGTCACTGGATGTTCTTAATGGGCCTCCTTATCTTGGAYTGTCTTCWTAAAGTGTCCCTCTCCAATGATCCYTTCTAGCGCTTATATCTACCGCTGAACTGGAACATTCAAGGGGTATCAAGTATCGTTTGTCTTCTTTATTAATACTTATCCATGTCGTCGCCAATCATACGTTATTTGTCAAACTCTTAGTTAAAGTCAACCGAATATTTTTAGTGAGTAACACTCGCCAAAAAGCTAGTTCAGCATAATTAATCAGTAATACGTGTGTGTATTAAAAAAATAATGCATGTTTGTGATGGATATAACGTTGATTAAAAGGGTCGACGCTAAAGGGTTGACGCAGCAATTGATTGCTGCTTTTAGTTGCTTTATAATCTTGATTTAAAGTGTTTTGCGAATACACAATAAGTTGGTAGTTGTCGTTTAATGCATGCTTTACTTGACTGGTGCAACCGTGTGATTCTATTCAATATTACATTACGTGCCAATTCAAGTTGATTTCCTGAAATTTTATCGAATTGATCTCCCTAAAAAAAACCCATTACGTGCCAATTCAAGTTGGTTTTATTTACCAAAATGTCATTGGATTGACAACTTTTGTCAATCCACTGGATTGACTAGGAATTTTCCCAAAACTATGACTCTTTGGATCATTCTACACAAAGTTTGCGAGTGACTTATCAACAGTTTTTTGAGCTTGAAAAAAATCCCACTTTTATGGGCAGATAATTGTGACCTACCCATCGAGTTGACCACCCCTTTATAATAGTGAATTAAAATAATACTTCGTATTATTTATATGAAGTGAAGCTGTATTTTTAGTTGTTGGTAGACTAACTATTTTTCACGACCTTTTTTAATTTATAATGAACCTTGTAGGCTATTGTTATCTATCTAGAGAACATGTTGAAGAATAAACCTCCTAAATATTACCACATACAAGTGTTTTATATTAATTGGTTGAAGATGAAAGAGTCTATCATTTAATAAGGCTAAGATGCAATTCATTCTATTACCATATGATTTTGAATTAGAAAATATTGTGGTCTAGTCAAGTAGTCTCTGTTGCTTTATATATATAAACCGTTCAATATCAGTTTAGTTATATACTATACTTTGTTCTTTATTAAGTTTAATTTGAATTGAAACTCTTTGTTATCTATATCGTTGGAAGTCAATCAATACTCTCCTACAAATCGGAGAAAATTGCAATTAAATATTGGGCAAAGTTTATGCCCTTATACTAAAGTTAACTATTTGTATAGTTTTACATCCTACTTAGCTTGTTGGGAAATTCTCTTGAATACCATGCAATGTACTGCTACTACGTTACGAGTACGTATTTTTATCTATCTGTCATGTGTGTAGCATGCCCTTATCTTAATTTGAGTTGTGAAGCTGCGATTGATCGATCGATGTACAATAATAAAGAATTGCGACGAATGAGATCGTAATCATAAACAAAATAATCTTTTTTTTTTTAATAGAAGATAAACAAAATAATCTAACCAAAGGAAGAACATAGTATCACATTTTGCGCAAATTAAAGTATCGGACAACCAATGAAGAAAATCAAAACATTATTTTATTTTATTTTCCATCAACTTGTACAAGTGATTGATAACTTACATGCTGCATAAATTTAAAGGAAACAATATACACTACTATTTGTCACATTATACGTAACATTAGATACGCTTACAAGGAGGCAGGGGAGCACCACAAAGGCCAGGATTTCCCGAAAATGATGAAGCCGGGAAATTCCCTTTGTGCGGTGGAATTTTCCCGCTAAGCTGATTCGACGAGACATCAAACAATTGCAAGTTTTTCAGATTCAACACGTTGGCCGGAATACCTCCAGTAAGTTTATTATGATCGAGATTCAGTTGAACTAATTTTGAGAGCTGACTTAGTGAATCTGGTATCTTTCCTACAAACTTATTGGATGACAATTCTACATATTGAAGATTTTTTAGGGATCCAATGACAGTAGGAATTTCACCTGAAAGAGAATTATTTTGAAGATGTAGATTTTCTAGTGAGAGTAAATTTTTGATTGAAGATGGTATTGTACCAGTAAATTTATTTTGCTCTAGGTATAAATCTTTGAGTGATTTTTTCGACTGAAGAAGAGAGGCGGGTATGACACCAGTGAGCTTATTAAAGCCAAGATCAAGAGTTTCTAACTTATTTAGGTTATTAAATGATGTTGGTATTGTGCCAGTAAGTATGTTTTGGGCAAGAGAAAGGTGGGTTAGATGAGATAACTTGCCTAGTTGAGGTGGGATAGGACCTCTTAACCCGGCCGGGCTATCGAGGTAAAATTGCTGAAAATGATTTAGGTTAAGCTCTTGAAGGTACTCAAGGTTACCTAGGTAAGGGGAGATTGTACCGTTTACAAATATGGAAATATCAAGGTCCATAGGGTTGGAAGGGCGAAACGGAGCGATTTTCACCACCCTACCGGTTTTGTTGTCACATTGGACGTTATTCCAAGATGTGCAACAATCGGTGTTGGGGTTCCATGTTTTGAGCTGGCCACTACTATCGTACTCGATCCCACTCTTGAACTTGAGTAACGCTTCTTTATCAATTGCGTTGCATGCTGATTCTACCAAAGTAGGACTAAAGATGATACAACTAGCTGAGATTATGAGCAAAATGAGGACAAGATTATTTTTGTTAATGTGTTTCATGATTGATATATAATTGATAGGATATGATAAAAGGAAGTGTTGTGTAAATAATGAGCATGTATCAATGTCTTTATATAGAGTTTGTTGGAAACTACTTTATTGATCGCACATTGGAATATGCTTATCTATCAGTGATTAAATGACATGATATGGTGGTTGCGTAGGTCCGAGATTTAGCAACGTGGGTGAAATAGTAGAGGTCAAAGTTGTAGACGACATACTTGACCACTTGATGAATAATTATGGCTCAATGTTGAAAGGTCTAATTAACAAGTCTAGATCAAATACACTCAACTTGGATTCCATCACCACAAATTTTATTGTACAATACATTTAACGTTATAATCACATTTAATTTTTCATGACGACCTAACAAGTATATGGTGATATAAAACAAAGTATATAAAAATGAGATAGACAATACAATGAAACCGGTGATACCATGAACATTCTCCGTTAAAGTTCTATAAAAATTAGGCAATTAATTTTAGTCGACTTGGCAATTAACAAATCTTCTACTCCGTATTTATTTGGTGGGTGCTTTTGTATATAATGAGTATGTATCTGAAAATAAGTTGATAGTTGTCATTGCTGCATGCATATTTGTATAGTATATATGCTTGTATTAAAGTCGTTACGTTAGTCAATCATGCTACATACAAACGATTACGTTCGCTTTTTTTTTTTTTTTTTTTCTCTGATAAGACAAGTTAATGCAAGCAAAACGATTACGTTCGTTATCTTCACAAGTTCATGCATAATACGAAGTGAGTCAATTAACTCACGACGTGAACTGATGCTGACGGCCAAGCTTATCCTTTAATAACGCATAAACATATTGATATAACAAAAACCGTACCAATTTTATCTGCCTGAGAAAACTCGATTGCCAGCAAACAACACTTGGACATTTGAAAGCTCTTTATCAACAACAATATTTATTAATACCTCTGGCTGCCTCCGTCCCTAATCATAAATAATAGTTATAATACTCCTTCCGTTTCATTAATTTTCTCTCGTTACAAAAATGATATTATTTGTAACACGTAATTTTTTTAAAGATTATTCTTTTTGAATATATAATCATTAAAAATTGTCAAATGTGATGATCTTGTTAGATTTGTCTGAATAAATTCTAGTCATTCTACAACAATATATAATTTTCATAATTTTCAATAAAATGAAGTATAATCGGATATTTAACTTATAAAACATGTATTAATACATAGAAAGTTCAATAAGAATTTATGGAACAGAAGGAAGGAATACTATAAATATTGMCGCGTGGTCATGTACATCCCATTAATCATATATACTAAACTAATAATTCAAAATAACCCTCCAATCAAAATGAAATCCCCATAAAAAAATTGGAAAAATTGTTTTGATAGGTCCCAACTATGACACATCTTTATYTATGAATAGATCCGGACTTTATTTTGTAGAGGTCCCAACTATTAACATGATCTATAACGATAGGGAGTTAACCAAATATAACCTTCTAACTAGTTCTAATTGGGTGATGTGTGAATTAATATTCGTGTGAATTGGTGCTAATAGGGTGTAAAGATGTGTAAATTACTGCGAATTGGGTTGAAATGGCGTGGGTATTAGATCAACGAGACATATCATTGTAAATCATGTCAATTTGTGGGACATATATAAAATAACCTAAAGTTCAGACCTATTAATTTATGAAGGTTGCTCTCATTATTTAGACCTATTAAATCAACTTTTCCAAAAAATTATAGCATGCATGTGCCTTAAAAAAAGAATCGATTTTCAATCCAGAATTATGGTAGTGATTGAGTGGGAAACTAAAGATTGAAGCTTAGCGAGCATAGATTAAATTACATGGTCAAATGGACATAATAATTTCACAATAAAAGTTTTAGCGGTTGTTCAACCCCTTATAGAGGAGAGATGATTTTSGCACTCCGCAAACTATTTCCGCCAGACCTATGATTTTCGCACATTGCAAACTATTTYCGCGCTAGCTCCTCCCTCTCTTACACGAATAGTGACCATTATTTGAACTGCAGAAATAAGTGTTAATGGTTGAGAGATTAATTCTCTCTAATTTGTACAGAAGCATTAATTATAGAGGAAGAAGAAATATACGTACACTACAAAAAAAAGCGAATAGGGACGGATTTCAATGACGGATATATATCCGTTCCTAATTTAAAGACGGAAAATTAAAATCCGTTTAAAAAAAATTAACAACGGATTTTTTATTCCGTCACTAAATTAGTGAAGGATTTAAAATCCGTATCTAATTTTAGTGACGGATTTTTTTATCCGTCACTAAATTAGTGACGGATTTTAAATCGTCACTAAATTAGTGACGGATTTTAAATCGTCACTTAATTAGTGACGGATAAAAAAATCCGTTGCTAATTTAGTGACGGATGTTAAATCCGTCAAAGTATTTGCAATCCACACCTTTGCTATTGAAAGAGTAAAGGAGTGTGAATGGGAGTGGAGGAGGTGTATGGATCCGTGAAAATAATGTGTACAATTTAATTTTTTGCTCAAGTAAAATTAGAAACGGATTTTAGAATCCGTCATTCATATCAGTGACGGATTTCACAATCCGTCACTGATTTTAGGAACGAAATTGCAAATCCGTCACTGATTTTAGGAACGGAATTGTATCGTCACTAAAATCAATGACGGATTTGCAATTTTGTTCCTAAAATCAGTGACGGATTTACAAATCCGTCACTGATATCAGTGACGGATTTAAAGACAAAATTCAATCCTTCACTGATATTAGTGACGGATTTTCTAAATCCGTTACTAAATTGAATCAGCGATGAAACATTTTGTAATGTATTTAATCTGTTTCTAATTCCGTCACTAATTAGTGACGGATCTGGTGAAATCAATGACARATTTTTCCGTTGTTGTTTGCTCTTTTTATTGTACTGGTAGGAGAGCAAATTAAACGATCTACATCATTGTTTCTTTAATTTGATGAGAATTACTCGTAATTTAGCACTAATGTTATCATATGATGCTTAGGTTGTAAGGTTGTTTTAATTAATTTAGTATAATTCACATCTAAAGAGTTTAATATTTTTATATTATTCCTTCATAGTGGTTGTTTCTTTATCCAAACTATTATTTTTATCTGTAAGGTATCAATTTTTATATTATCTAGTATAAGCAACATTTTTGTTGCGAGCTCTTACACGAACTATTCTTGTGAAAAAAAGGGGATGGAATGCTAAAATGTTTTAAGGAGTGTCAAAATCACCACCCTAATAGAGGGATGAGCTTCCAAAGTATTGAGTTTTTATTCAACAACGTACCACAAGATTGAAATGTTGCTTTGATATTGTGGTCAATGTTGATGTATGACTCATTAATGAGGTCTGTGAGGAGTTTTGGGGAATACTTGAAGCTGTAAAAATGCAAACTGAATACTAAAGGGAGTAGTAAATTGTGGGGCGCGCTTATATTGCGTGGCGCAATAAGGCCTTGTTCTTATGACTTGCTTCTTCTAATTTGTCAGTTTTTTAGCCGGTGGGATATTTGCCTTATTTCCTTTGTTATTTCCACTACAATGTTTAATCATACAAAACACAAAAAAAACTCTAAATACTCAAATCTATATAGTTGAATCTATTGTTAAGCTTGTATTTGTCATCAGGAAAGATTGCATCTCTTGTGTTGGTACCCATTGAGCCACCAGGCCCAATAGCCACCAGGGCCCATGCTAACTAAATCCAATAGGTCCAATTCGTGCTAGTTGATCCAACGGGCCTTATTAAAGGGAAAATACCATGGGCTAAAAGGAGTCAAGAGCTACCAACCCACTAGTCAAAGTTGGGTGCATGTAGGAACCTGCCCCTGGTATTTGTATACGCCACTTGTCACGTTAAGGAAGCCTTGACCATGCAAGTTCCAGGTATAAAAAGCAGCTTGAGGCCCCAAGGGCGGGTAGTTCATACGAACAAACACTTACCTACATTCTCTCTCTCTAAATATTGATTACCCTGGTAAATACTGACACCTCCATCGAAGGGGCTGTTCCTGGTTGCCCAGGGTAGTCCAACGGTTTTGTAGGTACCAGGATTGCAGACCAGGTCCATTTCACCAACACCGGCTCGTTGGGCCCACTGCCACATCAGCAGTACCACATATTGTACCAACATTTGGCGCTAGAGGGGGTCGTAGTGTCACTATTGAGTGAAGAGAACCATGGATGCATCCAAACCAGGAGATGATGCATGGTGACAGAGCTGACCCATAGAAGGCAGAGAGGTCTCATCCGGCAAGAAGCCGCTCCTCAAGACGTACCAGGTCAGCAAGGCACCGGGAAAGCGGGGTTCAATGGCACCACCGTCTCATCATTACCCACCACAAAGTCGAGGAACCAGCAATACTGGGTCAGTTGGACCAGGTGGACTTCATCAAAAGAACCTCCCCTCTTGGGAGAACATGAGGTTACTCGACTCCACCGAGTCAGACCAGGTGGAGCAAGCAGAAATATCCTAGACATGCCGGTCTGGCATCCTCAGGTTATGGTGAAACACTTCGGGAGTGGGAACCACTCAGCAATGACTTCTATGGTCCAAACCTGCCCACACAGCCGCTCGCCAGATACCATGATCAGGTAGACGGCACAGACAGACACCACGACCACACGTCAGAAGGCGGCTAAATCTACTCGCCAACTCCCTTCCTCCTCATCATCATTCGGTTCATCACGTCGATGGAGCATGGCCAGAATGGAACTGTATGCGACCTGAGGTAAGGTATGCGAGCCCTGTGCATCGAGACCGGTCCAGCAACGGTCGACATGGATCACGAGCAGAATCCGCTGGATATACGTCACAGACTACCAGCCTGGACATGCAACCAGGCCTGGATCGGTCAGTTCATGACAGGCTGGAAATCGCCTCTCAGCCTTTCAGAGGTTGGAGAACCAGATCCGATACAAGGTCAACCGGCAACTGTTGTTTCCCCTGGTCAACCACAATGCATGCAGCAGCTGAGATCAGGTATCCTTCTCATCACCACTTAGTGAGGAAATTCTGAAAGCTCGGTCACAAAAGTTAAAATGCCAGCCACATCAATTTGATGTACTGGGGATCCCGAGGACCATGTGGCCCTTTAATAAGGGGCATATGTACTTGGTGAGTTCACAGATGCAACCTGGTGCAAGTATTTTCTACCACCTTGACAGGAATTGCACAAGCTGGTTTAGAAATATCCCTCCAGGTAGTATTCACAGCTTTGTTGACCTGGCGGATCAGGTTCAGAAATCATTTTATAAGTGGTTAGAAGGAGAGAAATCTTCAGTTGAGCTTATGTCTGTAAACAGGGTAAAGATGAAAGTCTGCGTGATTATCTTACCAGGTTCAATAAGGGGCTTATAATGGTTCCAGATCAAACCTGATGTGGTAATCATGGCTTTGCAGTATGGTCTCAGACCAGGCCCGTTCAGGGACCACCTCACCAAGTCAAAGGTGATACCCTGGCCCAGCAATGCGAATTCTCAGATGAGTATATCACCCTGGAGAGTTCAACAAGACTCGCACCAGGTGAACTGGAGCTCCAAAAAGGAGGAAAAAATCACCAGCCACTGCCCAATAATCCAGAAGGAAAAGAGGGAGGAAAAGAAAAGGAGAAGGCAACAGCACCACTTCCACCTATTTTCGAAAGTTTTACCCCCCTCAATATAGACAGGCAGTAATATATGCAACTCACAAGGGAGAGGATAAATGGATCAAACCTCCCAAGAAGTCAAGGGCTGGAAAGGACCTATAAGTACTGTGATTTCCATGAGTGTCCTGGTCATTCCACTGAAAGATTGTGTTCAGCTGAAGAACAACATTGAAGACCTGATCAGAAAGGGATTCTTTGCTCAGTACAGAAATTTGCCAAAGATCAATGAGGAGAAAGACCAGGGCCAGAAGGAAGACAGAACAGAGCCACCAAGGAGATACCAGCCCAGGAGGCCAATCAATGAAATTTCTGTCATCTTTGGCCACCAGCCTCCAGAAGCAACGAAAAATAAGGGTCAGAAGCTAGTTGTTCCAATTCTTATCAGTCTGAATGTTTAGATATTCCTGAAATTAGCTTTGGACCTCAGACTGTAGGGGGCTGGTCCAGCCCCACAATGATCCCTTATATGTTCAGTCCAAGTATGCAACCACCTGGTCCAATAAAGTCTGTTATGGGGTAGCTCTGTAATGTACTGTATTACCATGTTTATCAAAAAATGGGGCTACAAGATAGCAACATGGACCTACATCAGGACCTATAATAGGATTCTCTGGAAGCTCAATCCTTCCTAAAGGTGAATAATTTGCCAGTCACCTTGGGGATGAGAGTTTAGGGAGAACTGTTATGTTAGGTTCCAGGTGGTAGAAGCTATTCACCCATATAACATTATTATGGAGAACATTCATGGGTGCCTCGAAGGTGTAGTATCTACATATCATCTTACTGCTTAAGTATGTATCAGACTGTGGCAAAGTTGCAGTGTTGAGAGGTCTCTCAAATAGCAGCCAGGGTCATGTCAACTAGCCCTGGTGAAATCATCAGGAAAGAAGATTCAGACAGCCTCGAAGGCAGGTAGAGGAAATGGGGGTTGGAGCCAGTCCACAACCTTAAAGAGAGATGATCCAGGTCACAGACCAGAAGCAACTCATTCTCAAGAATCAGCTCAGTTTTCTACTGGACCACAGATTGAATTAGACAGGGTGGCCCTAACAACCTGTTGAAGGCACAGAGTCAGTTCCCCTGATAGAAGACACTGATGAATGGTCCAGATTGATCAGACTTGGGGCTCAGAAAGGTGTGATCTAATTAGCCTACTCAGAGCTATGAAGATGTGTTTGCTTATTCAGCAGATGAAATGCCCGGGATTGATCCTGAGGTAAATATCACACCATCTCTCTCTTGATCCGCCAGAAGCCTGTAAAGCAGAAGAAGAGACATTTTCCACGGAGAAGAATCAAGCAATGAGGCAGAGGTCAAATAAACTGTTAAATGCAGGTTGTGGAATTGTGCCACTACCAGAGTGGCTGGCAAATGTGGTGATGGCTCAAGAAACCAAATGCCACCTGGAGAATGTGTGTAGATTTACAGATCTGAATAAAGCCTGCCCAAAGACTGCTATCCTCTGCCACGGATAGATCAGCTGGTAGACTCAACCAGTGGTCATGCCAGGCTCTCTTTCATGTGATGCTTTTAGGTTATCATCAGTACACATGTATCCACAGACAAACAGAAGAGCATTCATCCCAGCTGGGTGTCTATATTACATATGATGCCCTTTGGGCTCAAGAACGCTGGTGGCCAATACCAACGTATGATGGACCAGGTCTTTGAGACTCAAAGAGGTAGGAACTTGGAGTATATGTTGATGATGCCATTGTCAAGAGTGTCAATCCACGAAGATCATGCTGAAGACCTTGCAGAAACATTTGCGAATTGAGGAAATACCAGGTCAAACTTAACCCGAAGAAATGTGTCTTGGGCGTTAAGTCTGGTAATTCTTGGATTCATCGGTAGTCAGAGAGGAATTGATGTAATCCTGATAAGTGAAGGCAGCATTGGACTTGCAGAGCCAGAAGCATCAAAGATTCTAAAGGGTAACAAGGAATTCAATTGGGGACCAGAGCAAAAGGAGGCCTTTAACCGCTTAAAGATCACCTGACGAAGCTGCCAACCCTGGCCAGACCACAGCCAGGTGAGACCTTATCTGTATATTGCAGTTAAGCCAAACAGCTGTGAGTGCAGTTCTATTAAAAGACAGGATAAGTACAACAACCTGTGTACTTTGTGAGTCATGCATTAACAGGGCTGAAACCAGTATCAATGATTGAAGGCTACCTATGCAGTAATTATAGCGAGCTAGAGATTGAGGCCATACTTTGATGCTCATCCCATTGTAGTTCTAACCGATCTTCCCCTGGAGAAATCTCTTGAAAAGTTGGAAAGTCTGGTAGATTGACCAACTGGCACTTGAGCTTACTGGTTTTGGAATCAGCTTTCAGCCTGACAGCTATAAAAGCACAAGCATTGGCTGATTCTTAGCAGAATGTTCATATTATGAAGAAGACTCTGTACAGGTGGAGCCCTGGTGGTTTACTCTGACGGTTCATCAAACTGATGCTGTGTCGCTTGATGAGCTGGCTTGGGCTGGTATATGTCTTTTTCCACC
The DNA here is from genome assembly GCA_008642245.1 of Bassia scoparia. Classification (NCBI taxonomy): domain Eukaryota; kingdom Viridiplantae; phylum Streptophyta; class Magnoliopsida; order Caryophyllales; family Amaranthaceae; genus Bassia; species Bassia scoparia. The sequence goes on from SNQN01009572.1 coordinate 21,440, forward strand.
CAGAGAAGATGTCCTATTGAAGTATGCACTGAAGTTCAGTTCAAGCCCAATAATGAAGCAGAATATAAGGCTGCCATAGCAGCTTACAATCTGTCTGTCTATTGGTGCAACTAGGTATGTCTCGCATGAACGATTTTCTAACTAGTTGCTAACATAGACAGTAGGGGAGTATGAAAGGTTCAGAGAAGCCTTATTTGCAGGCCTATTGACCGATTGAAGGCCTGCTTCGGAACTTCAATTCATTTGAATTCGTCTATTCCAGAGAGGAAAATATCCTGGAGATGCATTGGTAGGTGGACACTACCACATTCCAAAGATCCGACCAGGTCTGTTTTTAATTGAAGTGCTACCTAAAAGGAGCACAGAGTGTGAAATCTATGTATGTTCTTCCAAGGTGACTCCACCACCATGGATGCGCAGATATTATGCATACAACAACATGGTGTGTTTACTGTTGGACAAAGCACATGCCAGGAAGGTCAAGTTGGCGGCTCCAAAAGGTACACGAATGATCCTGGTGGAGATGTACAATGAGAATACACACTTCACAACTTTCTTTCTCAAATGTTGTTTTGATTGTTATCAGGGGTGGGCTATCGCCAGAGCACGAATTCAATTTGAGGCCAATATGTGGCTCAAGTTGAAGCCAGTGAACTGGCCTGGTTCACCAAAGCTCTTCGACGTTTTTTGGCATGTGTTATTATACTGGCCATTACCCATGGGACTTTTTAGACATGCGATATTCCGACCTCTTGTAAGGATTTGAGTATGACTCGAGTGACGAAATGTGCAAAGGCTTCTTTCCATCTGATACAACCCAGCCACAATGAACTGCAATCCCAAGTCCTGACTCCAATCCAATTCTGCACAATGGTTTGAACAAAATCTTTGGCCCCGGGGCCTTTTCCAGAAGCAGGTGGGAAAAGGCGTGGTTTGATCGTTGCCTGATTTTTTATATTTTAGCAGTGTGGAATTGAGGCCTGGGGGCCTTAATCCAACCACTCGAAAAGGATGCAGATAAAAGATTCCTTATGCGAGAATGGTGCCTAAACAGATATGTATACCAGTGTGCATGGGTTGTTTGGATCATGGCGAGCAGGCAGTTTGATTATATGATCGTTGAAGGCCTGGTTTTAAGCCCAATCAAAGATCAAAGTGGCTGTTCCAGTCCTGTCCCAACCCACATCAAAATGGTGCTTGGCAAAAGGCAGCAAACAAAGCAGATCCTGAATGGGTCTAAGAAGAAGCCTAGATGACCAAGAAAAGGCACTTGTGGCTCCAGAAATTACCAAAGGTGTACTTTGGGTCACTGAGAACCACAGTTTAAAAGACACGTATTCCACCCTATACACCCCTGGGGTTATATGGAACGGACAGTCCTCTGATTGCCTGAATTGAAGTCCGGTCCACATCTCTCGCTCCTTCACAGTTATAGCCCATGCCTCAAACGTGCCAGTTTGTCAAATGCCTTCGAACCGCGTAGAGAGCTGAGGGAGGTGCAGCACCAAACCATGCAGCCTATATGCAAAGGATAGCCAAGTATTACAACAGACGACGTTCACCAGCAACGCCTCTTATTGCAGTAGGAGAATCCTTAGTGCCTAAGGAAGGGCAAGCCAAGCGAGTTCAGAAGGCAGTGGAATTCAATGGGCAAAAAGCTTTCTTGCGACCTGGGAGGACAAAACTTATCAGATTCATTGCCCACAAGCAATGCCTGGAAACTGTACGCTTGAATGGGGCTGAGGATGGCACTGAATTGCCCAAAGAGATAAATATGGAAAAATTTCCAGATCCCAACTTCAAGGAGTATTATGCCCCTTAGAACTTTTGCAGGTCCCCTTTGCTTAAATTACATAGAGGGGCCTTTTTTGTTTTAAAAAGTAGGTGGAATAACCAATTGTAAAAACATGTACATTATATATTAGTATATATAAGGAGGCCATTTTTGCTCCCCTGGTCAGAAATAAATTTATCTTAGATTATTATTTTGTATAATAAGTTTGGTTCTTCCCTTTTTAGGAAATGTAAATTGACTTAAAACCTTCTCCTGAGGAAATACATAAAAATCTAACTTTTTCTACAGAAGAAATAGGTTACCAGGGCCCCCTGGTGAAGAAGCCCTGGTTAAAAAAATCTTACTTTTCCAACAGAGATAGGTTAAAACCCCGAGGTTTGGTTGGGAAAGAGCCCACCTGGTAAATCCCTACTCTTTCCTTCAGAAGCATAGTGACAGGCTTTGGCTGGAGAGGCCACTGGGTAAAAAATTTCCCTCCCCTCTTTGTTCTCAGAGAATTAAGGTACCAGGCTTGGGGAAGAAGCCACCTGGGTAAAAAAATCTTCTTCTTTTACAGAGGGATAGGGTACTAAGATTTGGTTGAAGGAGCCATCTGGTTTTTTAAAACCGCTAAATCTTTTAATGAGAAAATAGGTTTTTTATTAGCCAATCCTAATGTCCGATCTAAGTTAAACCTAAAATTGTTGTTACAATAGGTGACGGTAGGTTAATGGCCTTTACCCTGGTAAAAAAAGTCTGCAACATGTTTGTCCCCCCTAAAAAGGAAGGTACCATTGAAATTAATGTCCCCTTTTGGGGTTCGTTCATTGCAAAAAAATAATTAGGAGTCCATCCCCCCAGGTAAATTTTTGTGCATGAATATTTTAAATGTGTGCATAGTTTAAAGTTCCCAAACAGAAGGCTTAATGATGCGTTTAAAATTTAATACTAAATATATTAATCATATTAAATTCTTTGGGGGGCAAGTAAGTACCTGGTAAGGATATTAACCTAATTTGCATTTTTTTGTTTTTTAAACAACAATCTTTTAACCATTAACATTATTGCCACAAGTACCCTATAAAATTTTTGGCTTTTTCCTTTCAGGAGTTTTTGTTACACCAACCCCTAATGAATTAGAAATTGAAAATTTAAATCTACCAATTTAATTCATATAAGTCCAGGGGGGGGGAACAACTCCTACCCCCTGGTAATTCATCACCTGGTCCCCAAAATTTCTAAAATTTGTTTGTGTTTTAATAAGCCATATAATATACAATACCCCGGAAGTTTGAAGATTCTATGGGCTTATGTGGAAACCATTTGACCACATGCATTTTTGAAAACCATGGTACAATATACTAAAGCCTTAAACATACATAATATAAGTCATACCAAAAGCCAATGCATGGGAGGCAGTTACTGCCCTTAGGGGCATTTGTTTGACATAAGCTTTGGTGGCCTGCCCTGGGCTTTAGGCCCTTCCAAAAAAAGAAGGGCCCTTACATGGGCCCAGTTAGCCAAATTGTTTCCTTTTTGCAATAACAGCGCCCATGAAAACAAATTTGTTTCCCCAAAAGGTTTAACAAAATAGTTTTCCAAAGCAAATTAAATTGTTTTTTTTTGGGTTTTTTTTTAAAGAAGGCTATGAAAAAGAGGGAAAGGAG